>CAUYRT010038314.1:0-16930 GCA_963574885.1 Lepilemur ruficaudatus
GGAAAAGAATTTGGAGATTCCTCAAAGAGCTAAAATTAGAATTACCATTCGATCCAGCAATAGCATTATTAGGCATCTACCCAAAAGAGCACAAGACATTCTATGATAAAGACATCTACACCCGAATGTTTATGGCAGCACAATTCACTATTGCTAGGTCATGGAAACAACCCAAGTGCCCGTCAATTCATGAGTGGATTGTTAAAATCTGGTATATGTTCACAATGGAATATTACTCAATTTTAAGAATGACAGTGAGTTAGCACCTCTTGTATTATCCTGGATTAAGCTTGAGCCCATTATTCGAAGTGAGGTGACACAAGACCCAAAGAACGGGCCCCACTTGTACTCGCTATCAAACTGGTATTGACTGATTAACACTATGGTGCTCAAATGGTGGGAGCGATCACTAGGGAATTGGGGGTGAGGGGTAAACCCACGTCTGAGCGACGTGGGGAAGCACTGTGGAGGGGTGTGATATGCTTGAAAAGTAGTTGGGGAGCGGAATTAGGGGTCTCAATAGGGGAAAAGAATTCCTCTAAAACTGATTTATGTGATTAACTGTACACCTCGGTAAATTCACTGAAAATCATTTAATTGCACACTTAAAATGGAGTGTTGGTTGTAAGTAGATGCAGTTGTACAGCACTATGTATGTACTCTCTGGACTACTTTGACAGAGTAGGTTTTTGAATGTAACAAGATAAGTCAACTTGAGTGGTAATATATTTTGGGAAATCAGCTCACTACAAATCGTGACTGTAAACATTGTATTGTAAATGTTTTGTAGTTTTCCCCCAATAAAATTTTTGGAAGAAAAAAAATGCCATTAAAAAGAACTTAATACCTATATCATTTCCAACATTTTCAAGTGCGTCTATAGGCTACTTTTCCAAAAGTAAGATTGCTGGATTCAAGTGTAATTTGTAACTTTGACAGGTATGTCTTGATTCCCCTCAAAAGGGAACCCATTTCTCCAAACTTCACCAACAAAGTGTGAAATCAAACTTTTGGAATTTTACCAAATTTGGAGGGGGAAATGGTTCCCAATGTTGCTTGTAATGCAATCTCTGCATTTCTCATATTATGAATCAGCTTAAATATCTTTTTAATATGTTTAAGAGTGATTTAATTTGTTTCCTGAGTGTTATATAGTAAATGAATCCATAGCATTCTGATCTAGCATTATTTTCCTGGGCTCACCTTGGTCAAAGCATGAATTTTAAAAATCGATTTTATCTTTTAAAATGAGCTTAACTTTCTTAGACATTTGCCTTTTATATTCAACTACTATAATTTATATCATATTATAATTACTACATTCTGTTGTGATTTTCATATATACATTATTTTTTAAGCAAAAATATGTGTGTGCTGCGTAGGTTGTGAGTGCATTACAAATGCTATCTCTACCATTAAGTGGGTTCTGTAAGTGTAATACCAAATGACAAGAATTTACACATTCACCCAAGAGTATCTTGTCAGGTTTCCACACTTATGCATTTTAGAGTCACTCAGATCATTTTTTTGGATTAACATCCCCCAACCCATTGCCACACATAAAGATGTCCTATATTTTCAAGGTCTGCTGAGATGTGGGGCAAATGACTGTTATCCAGAGTAACGATGCCCTGCGTTTCATCGCTGGCTACTACTCAGAGGGGCAGCGTGAACATCCACCCGACTCTTAATACTCACATAGAGAGTAAAAACAGTCTATGCCTTCAAAGGCAACAACATAGGAGTTGTGGGGGTCTCTCTCCACCCATAGACTGCAAAGCTTCTTTCCCATTTGTCTTTATCACAGATGCCTTGAAGTTAGCTTCCGTTGCTGCTACTAATGCCTCCACCACCATAACCACGGAGCCTAATTTTAAATACATCCACTCTCCACTGTTTTTTTTTAAATCTCAGCTTTGTTATTTTTTTCTTCCCCTTTCTCCTTTCATTTTTTTGTCTCTTGCCTCCTGACATTGTCTACCAGATCATCTATAGATAATACTAGGCCCTGGAGTTCCATCCCTCAGTATCTACCTCAGTGTGTTCCAGGAGTTCCATCTGGGAATGGATATAAAAGAAAACAACTTATGGCATTGTTTTGAAAATGAAATGCACTAATGTATGCACACATCCTTTGTGAAAGTGATACATGACTTCATGATTGCATGCAAAATTAGATTATGCACCTTGTCATAAAAAGGTATTCGAACCAATATCCAAAAGAAAAAAGAAAAACATTGGACAAAGAGATGGCCTCTTTCTGTTCATTATAAGCCAAATTAAGAAGACAGATAAACCCACACTGTACAATGGAAAGTTGGAAGAATGCACTTCCTCACTGTATGTAATGTATCCTGAAACCCAAAGCCAATTTTAAGGTTCCTAGCCCATTCTCTGAAGTCACCAGAGGCCTCTGAACTATGAAGCAAGGTCTGAATATGCTTTAGAAATAAAATATAATCTGATTATACTCTATAGGCCTTGGTTCATTCAGCCAAGTAAGTTGACCCTGGAACTCCAGAGCCTTCCATGGTGCACAACCAGGAATGAAGAAGGAAGGGAGCAATAAACCAGAATAATTAACCCATATGGAGAAGTCAGAACTTCCTGGAAAGGTTCTTAAATGCAACTCCCTGTCCAAACTTTCCTACAAAAGGGAATCACTCAAAATTTATAAAGAAATCCTGCCATAAAGGAAATGAGAAGGAATTCTGTAAACAGAGAAGCTATATAAACAAAAACACAAACTCTTATTGAAATACATACATAAGATTGAATATTGAAATATATTCATAAGATATGAGCAAACATACTTAATTTAATTACACATGTATATTTTCCAAAATTAATTTGAAACGGTAATATATTCCAATCAGAATACTAACAATTTTTTATTTCTGTCCATCTTTCCACCTTTCTTTTGAATTGTATAAAATAGCTTTAAGTTTAATAAGGAAAAGTGAATTTTAAAAAACAGCCAAGAACAGTATAAAAAAAAGAGTAGAGATTTCTCTTACTAAATATAAGAACATAGTATGAAATCGCCTTAATCAAATTATATAGTACAGCAAGAGATTCAAAGATTAGAAGAACAACATAGAGAATCCAGACAGATATTCTGTAGATTACCATAAATTCCATAGATTAAAGAATTTAATGTATGACAAATGTGATAAATTCAATTAATGGAAAAAGGGTAGATTGTTTCACATATTACATAATGCTGGCACAATTGGCTATCTGGAAGAAAACCAAAATGAATCTCATCTTACCTCAGAGGTAAAAATGATCTCCAGGTAGCCAAAAAACTAAAATGTTTAAAAAATATAAAAATAAAAACAATATAAAATTTTTACAAGGTAACCAGAGAGGTTTCACATATAAGTTACTGAGTAGGGAGACCTTCTTAACCAAGACTAGGAATTCAGAAGTTAGAAAAGAGAGACATATTTGACAATATATCAAAGAAGACTATAAACTCAGTCAATGGACAAATTATAAATCCAAGTTTTAGTAATTGATTGATTTGCTTGTTTCAGTTAACAAGCATAAAACTACAACTTCTATTATACTAAGAGATTATCAAGTTGATAAGAAAAGGCAAAGAACCAAACAAAAATGGACAAAAAGATATAAGTAGAGAATTCACTATCAAAAAAATCCAAATAACCAACCAACATATAAAAAGATGCTTAAATTCCCTAGTAGTCCAGCAAATGCAAATGGAACTAAAAATGACATAATATTTTATATTAACTGGACAAATGCTCTAATATATATAGCTAGAGTTTTGGAGAAAGAAGTTCTCATTTACTGTTGGTAGAAATGTGATGTATCAAACATTTCTGGAAAGAAATCTAGCAACATCTACTAAAATGAAAACACAAATATCCTTTGATCCAGTAATCCCACTTTTGGGAATCTATCCCACGGAAACAAAAGTACCAGTAAATAAGGACATATGTATAAGGTCATTTCCTTACACATTATTCATAGTAGCAGAAACTGAAAGCAAAATGAATGTCCTTAATGGAAGTATAGCTGAAAAAAATGATGATTCAGCCACATCATGAAAAACGTACACCTAGTAAAAAGTATAAATTATAGCTATACTAGTTCAGTCATAGGGATTTTTTAAAAATATTGTTGAGAAATGTAAAATACAGTCATTTTTATACAACAAAGACCAAAAAATAGTATATATGTATATATATTTATGTTACATATGTATGTACATGTGTGTGTGCATAAATATGTATGTGGCTATATGAGCATAAAGAAAAATGTGGAAAGAGACCCACTAGATTGTTATCACACGTCATTTAGCTGGATTGGTGGAAAGAAGGGTAAGTACAAGGAAAAGAAAGGCAGGTGGAAGTCAAGCAAAGTAAAGGCAAAAACAGACTACATTTTAAAAGTGCGTATGATCACATGTAGGTATGTGTGTAAAATTACATATATATCAGTATAAGGAAATTAAATTAAAATTTGTTAAACAAAGGAAGAAAAGGAAAAAGAGATGGAGTAAGGGAAGAAAAAGGCCTTAGACACCAACAACTCACTAATCATTTTACATATGGGGAAACTGAGGCCCAAAGGACAAACAGAGAGCCTATAATCAGATGGTGACAGAGGTAGGGCAAGCTGGGATGGCTTTGCTTCTTGGAGTGGTCCCAGTGGTAGGACTAGGGTAGGTGCTGGGTGGGCTGTGGAATTCAATGTTGACAGAGTTCGGAGAAGTTGGTGAGTAAGCACTCCCTAGTGTATGTCCAAGGGGTTTCTGAGGACAGAGACAACAGCTGTGCTTCTGTACCGCCCACAGCGCTTAGCGCACTTCTAAAGGCAGCAGCTTTGCCTTTGCTGGTCTGCAGGAGGCAGGACAATGTGCTCATTTATTTTGCCCTCATATAGTCAGAACAGTACATGCAAGAAAAACCATGGGACCCTGGAGAGCAAGTTGCATGTAAGCCAGGCTGCAGTTGGGGTGGGTGAGTAAAGGCTCACCAGACCACCCTCCATACCTAAAAACCAGGGTGCATCTCATTTATCATAACGGCACAGGCAGATCCTGCTTTTGAGAGATTGGAAGGGAAGCTCTCTTTAAGAAATATAATAAAAACCTGTATTACTTTTGCAAATTTTATGAAAACATATGTTCACATGAGCGTATTGCTAGGATGCCTCCCAGGGCCTTGGCAGGGGCGTGCAAGGGAGGGACATGAAGCCGAAGCTCCGATGTGGCATGCGAGGCTGACCCTCCTGGGCCCCAAGGACAAGCTCTTTGCTCCAGCAGCACCCACCAGCCTTCATGTCCAGCTCTGCCATATGCTTCCTACGCATGGCTACACCGTTCCTGCCAAGACAATGCCCTATGAGGTTGGGCCAAGATCCCCCAAGAGGCATCCAGAAAGGTGACCTCATGCCATTCACTTGGGCAACATTTTCTAGGTTTCTCAACCATTTAGAAGATTGGAGCAGCTCGTGTTCTGTGCAACTTAAAACAAGGTATGATAATTCAGCACCTTAACTGTGACTACCCTTAACGCATGTGTGGTAATTGAGTGGGGAAGAAAAGGACAACGGGTTAGAGATGAAAGACAACATTCACCATTTGCTCTCTATACTTCTACGTTGTTCATTTAAAGCCATGTTTGAATGCATACACTAAAATTATAATTAATGTTTTACTTTGCAGTTAAAATGGTAAAAGAATAATTAAGGTCTGATCAAATAACTTTCAACTCTCTTTTAAAAACCTCAGTAAAGTCAGCAATACTCACTTAAAATTACTGTGCCACAAATCTAGTACAGCCAGCATTGTGGGGTTCATTGCATTCAAGTGATCCCTCATATAACTGCTTGCAGCTAAAAAAGATTTCCTCCAAGGTTTTGGCAGAATTTCCAGCCTAAAAACAAAGAGAAAATATTTAGTTACCTGCTTTAAAAATTAACAGAAAGTATTTCTATAGTAAATGTACTTTTTAAGTAATAATGATTTAATTTTAATAAAAATATGAGTATGCATGGTAACAACAAAATGTGGAATAATGTGTTAAAATATATAAAGATCATACTCTTTATGGTTTAGTCTCATTTCATTATAATAAATGATTATGAAATCAGATTTGAATCTTTAACACATATAACTAATTTTTTTTAGATATGTCTCATTATGCTTGGAGTGCAGTGGCTCACTGTGCACTGCAAGCCTCACACTCCTGGGGTCAAATGAGCTTCCTACCTCAGTCTCCTGAGTATCTGGGACTACAGGCGCATGCCACCCCTGGCTTACTTTATCCTAGAAAGTCTACAAGTAATGTACAGAAACAGATCAAACAGAAGCAGTAGCCAGCTATCTTTCCTATACATTTTCAAAGATTCTCTATTAATTTCAGAACACACAATATTTAAATTTTTTCTTTATTTATTCTTAAATTTTTTCTTTATTTTTAAAACATTTTAAGGATATATAGTCCAGCCTGCCTATAGAAATCCCCTGAACTTTACCCTCTGGTAATATGTAAAGGTCATTTACAAACCACAGACACTCACTAATGTTCTCATTTGAAGACACATTTATAGTTGGCCTTTGAATAGCACAGTTTGAACTGTGCCCATCCACTTATACATGGATTTTCTTCTGCCTCTGCCACTACTGAGAAAGCAAGACCAACTCATCCTCTTTTTTCTCCTCCTCAGACTATTCAATGTGCAGATGATGAAAATGAAGACCTTTATGATGATCCATTTCCACTTAATGAATAGTAAATATATTTTCTCCTCCTTATGATTTTCCTAATAACATTTTCCTTTCTCTAGCTTACTTTACTATCAAAATAGAGTATATAATACATATAACCTACAAAATATGGTTAGTTGACTATGTTATCCTTAAGCCTTCTGGTCAATAGTAGGCTGATAGCTAAGTTTCTGGGGAGTCAAAATTTATACATGGATTTGTGACTGCATGGGGGGCCTGTGCCCCTAACTCCCACATTGTTCAAGGTTCAACTGTATTCTGTAATTCCCATGGTTCGAATAATCACCTTTTATATATTGAAGATGTGCCATCTTCATCTTCAGAGCATATTTAAACATTTATATTTTATGTCTATAATTTTTTTATTCTAACCATTTTCAACACTTAGTCTTATTTTATTATTATACACAAAGTTTAATTTAGTTTTTCAGGTGTGGCCATACCACCTTTACAAACACAAAGTATGATTTTTGTCTTTCCCCAGGAGAAAAAGCTGTTCTCTACTTAGGATATATGGAAACGGCTACCTAATTTTTGGGGTGTATGTGTGTTGAATGTGAAACAATTTGGGACACTTTTAAATAATATAAAAGAAACAAAGTAAAGCTGAATTGGTTACTTCATCACATAAAAATAAGTTCCATTCTTCAAACTATTTAAGAGATGTTAATTTTAGAAAGAATACATAGCAAGTAGATTTTCCCATTATATATTCTATATTTTAATCCATGCAATACATTGAAATACATTCTATCTATGCACATTTTCTGCAATGTTCCCAAGGTGCTTTTGTGCAAATTGCCATTAAGCTTTTATGTTCCTCCATATCTGAAGCCTGTGCTAGTTGCTGTGGAGACACAAAAACCTATATCAAAATTCTTTCCACCAGCGTACTTATGTTTTAACCATTTACATGTCCATCTGTCCATGTGTCTATGCGTCTATCCATCTATCCAACAATTTGTAAGTGTATCATGTTATAACATAAATACATAAATAAAGATTGAAAGAACAATCAGTTTTATACAGGTATACCTCAGAGATATTGTGGGTTTGGTTCCAACCATCACAAGAAAATGAATATTGTAATAAAGCAAGTCACACAAATTTTTGGTTTCCTAGTGCCCCTAAAAGTTATTATATTATAGTCTATTAAGTGTGCAATAGCATTATGTCTTAAAAACAATGTACATCATTAATTTAAAAATATTTTATTGCCAAAAAATGCTAGCAATCATCTGAGCCTTCAGCAAGTTGTAATCTTTTGCTGGTGGAGGGTCTTGCCTTTATGTTGATGGTCAATGATTGATCAGGGTAGTAATTGCTGAAGGTTGGGGTGGCTGCAGCAATTTCTTAAAATAAGACAACAATAAAGTTTTCAACATCAATTGACTCTTCCTTTCAGGAAAGATTTGCAAAAGCATGCAATGCTTTTTGATAGCATTTGACCCATGGTAGAAATTCAAAATTGGAGTCAATCCTCTCAAATCCTGCCATTGTTTTATCAACCTACTTCATATAATATTCTAAATCAGCAGTCCCCAATCTTTTTGGCTCCAGGGACTGGTTTCACGGAAGACCATTTTTTGGGGGGGTGGGAGAAGTAGGGAGGTGGAGCTCAGATGAAGCTTTGCTTGCTTACTGCCGCTCGCCCCCTGCTGTGCAGCCCACACCCACCCCATTCCTAAGTCTCATGGAAGACAATTTTCTCACAGACATTGTGGGGTGGGAGGACAGTGGAGCTCTGTGGCCCAGTCACTATCTACAGCCTGGAGGTTGGGGACCACACTTCTAAATCCTTTGTTGTCATTTACAGCATCTTCACCAGGAGGAGTAGGTTCCATCTCAAGAAACTACTTTCTTTGTTCACCCCTAAGAAGCAACTCCTCATTTGTTCAAGTTTTATCATGAGATGGCAACAATTCATTCACATCTTCAGGCTCCACTTGTAATTCTAGTTCTCCTGCTATTTCCACCAAATCTATAGTGACTTTTCCCCCCAAAGTCTTAAAGCTCTCAAAGTCATCCATAAGGGTTGGAGTAAACTTCTTCCAAACTCCTGCTCATGTTGATATTTTGACCTTCTCCCATGATCATAAATGTTCCTAGTGGCATATAGAATGGTGAATCCTTTCCAGAACATTTTCAATTTACTTTGCCCAGATCCCTCAGAGGAATCACATTATCTATTGTAGCTATAGTCTTACAAAATGTATTTCTTAAATAATAAGACTTGAAAGTCAAAATTACTCTTTGATCATGGACTGCTGAACAGATGTTGTGTTAGCAGGCATGAAAATCACATCAATCTGCTTGTACATCTCCATCAGAACTCTTGAGTGTCCAGTGCATTGCCAATAAGCAGTAGTATTTTGAAAGGAATCTTTTTTTCTGAGCAGTAGGTCTCAAAACTGGGCTTAAAACTTTCAGTAAACCATGCTATAAACAGATGTGCTGTCACTCATGCTTTGTTTTTTTCCATTTATAGAGTACAGAGTAGATTTAGCAAAATTCTTAAAGGACCTAGGATTTTTTAAATGGTAAATGGGCATTGGCTTCAACTTAAAGTCATCAGCTGCATTATCCCTTATCAAGAGAATCAGCCTTCCCTTTTTAGCTATGAAGCCTGACACTGACTTTTCCTCTCTAGCTAGGAAAGTCCCAGATGGCATCTTCTTCCAATATAAAGCTGTTTCATCTACACTTAAAATCTGTTGTTGAGTGTAGCCACCTTCATCAATGATCTTAACTATATCTTTTGGATGACTTGCTGTGGTTTCTAAATCAGCACTTGCTGCTTCACCTTGTACCTTCATGTTATGGAGATAGCTTATTTCCTTCAACTGCATGAATCAACTCCTGCTAGCTTCAAACTTTTCTTCTGAAGCTTCTTCACCTCTGCCAGACTTCAAAGAATAGAGAGTGTTAGGGCCTTGCTCTGGATTAGGCTTTGGCTTAAGAGAATGTTGTGGCTGAACTGATTTTGCATCCTGACCATTAAAACTTTCTCCCTATCAGCAATAACACTCTTTTGCTTTCTTATCATTTGTGGGTTCACTGCAGTAGCATTTTTAATTTCTTTCAAGAACTTTTCCTTTAAATTCACAACTTGTCTAATTGTTTGGCACAAGAAGCTTAGCTTTTGGCCTATCCGGGCTTTCAACATGCCTTCCTCACTAAGCTTAATCATTTCTAGCTTTTGATTTAAAATGAGAGACATGTAATTCTTCCTTTCACTTGAAAACTTAGAAGCCATTATAGGGTTATTAATTTGCCTACTTGCAATATTGTTGTATCTCAGGGAATAGGGATGCCTGAGAAGAGAGAAAGAAATGGGGGAACAGCCAGTTGGTAAAGGAATCAGAACACACACATGTACCGATTAAGTTTAATGTCTTATATGGGTGTGGTTTGTGGTGCCCAAAACAATTATAATAGCAACATCAAAAGTGTTACTATTATATTATTAATATGGTGAACACCATAACAGATATAATAATGAAAATGTTTGAAATGTTGCAAGAATTACCAAAATGTGACAAACAAACACGAAGTGAGCACATGCTATCAGAAAAACGGTGCCAATAGACTTGCTTGATGCAGAGTTGCCTTTAATTTCTAAAAAATGCAACATCTGTGACGGGCAATAAAGCAATGAAGCATGCCTGTATTTGAAATATATACATACAGATATATTCATATATTTACATATAAATTATAAACATATATGATAAGATATAATCAGTACATAACTATATAAACATAGAAACGGTCATATAATCAAATCAATATCCTTAGAGAAACCTGATCACTTACTCAGCACGATGGGGTGGAAGTTCATCTGCCTTTTTATCGTCTTCTTTTTCCCTAGGATCTTTTAAAACAAAATCAACTAAAAGAAAATTGAAAAGTTCTAATAAATAAATTTATATTAATTATAGCATATTTTCAAGTAATTACAAAACTAACTCTATTAAAATTGTTAATTAAATTATGTTAAAGTTGTTTAATAATGAGAAATTTATGCATTTATGAATAGAAGAAAATTTTAAGATTTATGAAAAAAATCTATCATGTCTGTGTTTTTGAGAATATATGTTCCCTTTCTTAACAATGTGTCCTTCCTCTTTCATTTGAAAAGGATAATTGTTTTTAATATTACATTTTCCTTTATAGCTATTCCACCAAAAATGTTCTTGTTGAACTAAAGGTCAACAATACAAGGTAGTAGTATTTTTCAAAGGCACGTACAGTCGGCCCTCTGTATCTACACATTCTGCATCTGCAGATTCAACTAACCATGGATGGAAAATATTCAGAAAAAAAAACAAACAAGAAAAAATTAAAAAATAAATAGAAACAATAGAATATAACAACTATTTACATAGCATTTACATTGTATTAGGTAGTATAAGTAATCTAGAGATAATTTAAAGTATATGAGAGGATGTGTTTATCTCTGGGAGGTGGGGGGGCATGGGTAGTTCTGGAACCAATTCCTTGCAGATAACGAGCAATTGTATTGCTTTGTTCTTTAAATTGCACCAAGTAGAAAACCAACACCACCACTAATAAGTAGGAGCTAACAGATGGGTACACACGGGTACAAAATGATATAAAGGATGTGAGAAACAAAGAAGGGGGGAGGGCAGGAGAGTGGGTATGAAATAAAAATTTACCTATTGGGTACAATGAACATTATTCTGGTGATGGGCACACCAAACGCCCTTTATTACATATTCATGTAATATAAACACTTGTACTCTCTTAATATTTTGAAATTATAAAAAATGCAGATTTGAGCAGTGGTAATAATAACAGCAACACTAAAATAATAAAAACATAAACAATCTTGTTATAAAATCAGTACAGTAAGCTACCTCTGCTTCTGTCTTCTATGGTCTTTAATTCACAATTAATTCTAATTCTCCCACCTGTCTTTCAAGATGCTCTTTCTAAAATGAAATGATGCTATTATATAACTCCCTTACTTAAAATCCTTCAGAAACTCTCCTTTACCTTCAAATGCCCTAAAAAGCCATATAAGCCCCTTCAGATTCTGTCCCCTACCCAAAATGCACCCTATGCTTTGGCCATTAGAGCTGCTTGCAAGCTCAGAAGAGTCTTTCCTGCACGTCTGCCATCATTTATGCCATTAGGCCAAGCACGTTCCCTAGTATACTGTTCCTCATCCTTCAAGACTTAGTTCAGGCACCTGCAGAGTCCTTCCTAACTAGTCAGAGATGACCTCTCCTCCCTTACAGTGTGTCTCCTGTCTCCCTCTTCATTGCACTTACTACTTTGCTTTATAATTTACCTCCCTTATTACACCATGAACTCTTTGAGGGCAAGGATTTGGCTCTTTATTTTCTATTACCAGGATGCTCAATATGAGTCATAATTTCAATGAATGTCTTCCTCCCAGCAGGGTCCCAGAGCACTTGAGAGTACTGTGATTTCTCCAACTTTAAACACAGCATCCATTATGCCAGGTTTACTATCACAACCAATTGGAGAACCTTTTTACAAAAGGTTACAAGTTCCAAGGCCCTGCCTCCAGGGATTTTAATTCACGTGGGGCCAGAAATCAATATTTTTAAAATGATTCTGATGATTAGTCAACCTTAGGATCTATTGGTCTGTACCACAGGTCAACAAACTTTTTATGTGAAGGGTCAGAATGTAACTGTTTTCAACTTTGTGAGCCACAAAGTCTCTGTCACTGCTACTCAACTCAGCTCCTCCAGCTCGAAAGCAGCCATACACCATATGCAAATGAATGAGTACAGCTGTGCTCCAATAAAACATTATTTACAAAAACAGGCAGTGGCCATTTGCCTGTGAGCTATAGTTCGCCAACCTCTGGTCCACAGCAACAATTCTATAATATATCACATTCTAATTTATGACATTAGTAATATTAATGCTCATTATTAAAGCTCGAACTTTTAGGTAATTATTCAAATACGTATATCTCATCTCTCATGCCTACACCAAAAGTTCCTTGAAGGAAAGGACCATCTTAAAGGGAGAGACTATCTCCTAAGTGCCTAATGCCTTGCATAAATTAGACACTCAATAAATATTTTGAGGGGCTGAAATTGATGTTTTATGATTTTTTTTTCAGTGCTGTCCTTTGTTGAAGGGATGTATCCCTACAGATAGAAAGACTGCTTTTATTTTTTGTAGTATTTCATTAGTGAAATTTGCCTAAGATCTTAAGTAATGTAACAGCAGTGCAAGAAACAGTATAATATAATAAGCAGTTTAGAGTATAGGTATTAACTTTTAGTACAAAAAATTTATTTTTAATGAGACATATTCAAATTAGAAAGCAAAAAGTAATACCAATTTACCTATGGATTTCTTTACACTAAGAAGATAATCTTCTCTCATTTCATCAGATAATGCAGTTATGCTGTCAGTGAGGACTTTCAGATGTGGTGGAACTAAATTCAATACATGTTCTAGCCAAGAATCTTCCATTGGGGCTACATGGTCCATATCAATTCCATGGTGAATATAATAGTAATACCTCTACCAAAAGGAGATAGTAAAATGTAGATGGGTTTAGTACTATACCAAAAGAAATATGTTTATCAAAAATAAAACTAGTAAGTAAAATTCAAGTTTTAGGAGAACAACGTATTTATAAATCATAAAAAAGTATTTTGTGCAATTCATGTAGGCATTATTTGGGATCTCAAATTTTAAAAATATATAGTTAATGAAAATTAAAGCTCTTCTCTAAGTTCACAATTATACAGTAAAACATCAAATTATATTATCAAATATATAATGTACTTAACAGATTCCATGCTGAATTAAGAGTTTATTGTTTTGTAAATTTTTAAAATGTATTGTTATAATACTTTTTGTTCTTTCATAATTGATAATCAGAGGGAGATCTTAAAAGCTGTAAGCAAATCAGTATCTTTATATGTTAATCCCAGAAATATTGTACAACAGGATTTAGGAAATTTCCAATTGGTCTATCAATATTCCATACTATAATTTTATAAATGCTATTATATTAATTAATATGCATGCAGAAAACAATCATTTTAGAATAAGGTATTTTTCTGTAATAATGGACATTTAACTTCAATATATTTTCACAAGTTTTTATATGTCACTTCTTAGAAAAAATGTAAACATCAAAATACTTTCAAATTAGCACTGTTAAAGTCTTTGATATTTATATTTTTTAAATTTTTTATGTATTTGAAATACCGAAGGATTACTATTTCTAAAGTAAGTTAATATGCTTAGCAAAATATACATTATAGAATTAAGATAATTTCTCATAATGAGGCTAGCTTTAACATGTGAAGCAGATAGATTTGAGATTCTTTAATTGTGGTCTTATGTGGACAGGAGAGAGTGATTTCCTCCATTAAACCAAAAAAACAATTTTACATAACACCGTATTTACTATTACGTCCACAGTTTCACAGAGAAAGAGCATAGAGTAATCTCGAAAGTATAAAATGATCTTCAAGTATTTCCTTTATTTTCAATCATACTGACAGAAGAAATAACTTATTACCAAGATGTCTTTCTCTATTGCAGAAGTGGTTGGTTTTGGAAATGCGCTTTCATCAGTGATATCTGAGTCTAAACCAGCATCTTGTTGCCTAAGAAAATTATAAACACACTATTCAAAAGCATGTAAAGGGCAGTTAGAACTTAAAACAATGAATATAAAAACATCAGTATTGTTTTCTATTAAATCATAAGAAAAAAATGAATTATTGAACATTTTAAATAAGATACATATTTGTTTGGTATCATATTCTTCCCAAAATATTATCTCATACACAATTACATTGGAAGTGATTTGCAAGACCTAATTCAGAGGCCATACACTTCTTGATGGCCTTTACTCATTCTTCCTTATTACTCAAAAACCAAGCTTTCTCTTCTTTGAACTTGTAAAGGAATGTTCTTGCATTATTCCTAAAGTACGTGTGATTATCTATTAATATCACTTTTGAAAAAAGCACTGATAGAAAGTACTTTACATGTAGCTTTGCAGAAGACACACACATTCTTCAATGGCCATTTCTCAGATTTCTACAGACATACAAGTTAGCAATAAGTGACATGGAAGCTCTTAGGATCCTATGTATTCATTATTATGTGTTCATATAATATTAGAATATTTATAACTATAATTCAATTAAAAATCTGTGCCAAAAAAAAATCTGTGCCAGTTTGAGCCACATTTTGTGACTTTTTCTGAAACTACACTGTGCAGGAAGGTATAGTTAACATCTTCAGAAAATATAAGTTGTCAGGGATAGCTTTAACCTCTTTATCATTGACTGTATTATGCTCTGGATCCCAGCTTCATCTGGGATGGATACAGGTCAGTGATGCTGTATAATAAAATTCTCCTTCCCACTAATTGTCCAGTGAGGAGAGACTGGAGGTTTATTGAGTATCTGTCTGAGGTACAAGGTAGATACTCAGAATAGGTCTTCTAACTTGATTTGTCTTCTATAAATTCAAGAATCCAATGTGTTCTGAACTTTACACTTACTCTTTTCAATGATATGGTCTAGAGAAAAGAGTCAAGGCTTTGGGCGATGTCTCAGTTTAATGCAACACAGAGTAGGTACTCAAAAAATATTTATTAAATGAGGCAATGTTGAGTATGAAAAGTGACCTATCTTCCCATTGATTTGAGGGTTGATTTTACACTCCTTGTGTGATCTGAGAGTGCTTAAGCCAAGAAAGCAATCTAAGTGGACCAGGCTGGTAATATTCTAGTAGCACCTGGCAAAAGAAAACTCAAAACCACTCTAGACAGGGTGCACACCCTCAGTCCAGCTGCACAGCATTTCCACAAACACCCCTCTTGCCATTTGTAAGCACTCAGTACCCACTGTTCTCCCTTCAAGATGACCACCCAGCTAGTAAAATGCCACATGGGGACAGTAGAACAGGGTTCTCTGGGGGAGTTACTTAACACAATGGGTCATGAAACTCCATTTGTCCCACAAATGGTATACGCCCTGAGAATCATAATGAAATGAAACTAGCACAAAGCTGTGTGGAAACAAGGCAAACAGGAACTAGTAACTTGCGACTGCCTTGCTCTCCATGACGCATTCTAAAACTCAGCCCAGGCAAACCCAGGCCCTGAGCACAAGGCTGACCATTTCACCTCAATTCCCTTTCTACACAAGGAGACTCACACAGCAGAGAAGTCACTACATCATCTGAGCAGATAAGATGGAGGGAAAAAAGCTACCCAAATCTTCCACCAGCCATCTTGGCTATACCCAGGACTCACAGAAATTCTGTTTGCTCAGCCAACATCAAGTATTAACCCTTTATAACTCATCATATTTAAAAGCAGGACATACTTAATAAATTCAATCTCTTTGTACTCTGGCCTCATTCCAACAAGCCTTGAAGCATCCTTAGAGATACATAGCAGTGTTATATTCTTAGACAAAAAGGTCCCAGGGGCCCTAGCAAGCATAACACAGATGGGTTAGCTTATGGAACTTACATAATGACATTAACAAGAGCACTTCTAAAGTTTTCTCGTTCTTTATGTGGAGATTTGCCCTTTGATTTGGACGTAGATGGTCCAGCATAAGTATCATCAACTTGGTCCCGTAATTTTCCTTTTTTTCCAAAGTGTTCCATGTATTCAGCTTGAATTTTAAAAAAAGTCACAAATAATTCATCTAAAAAGTAAGCTAAAACATCTAAGCGCTTAGAATAAAATGCTAAAATCACCTTTCAAGAAAAAATATGTTCTCAGGTAATTCTAATTCATTTCTTTTTGCTACCAGGAAGTTAAACTAGGCTTGTTTTGTGTCATCATAAATAGAAATGTCTGAGTATTTCAAGAATATTCAATTAATTCATTTTATATTTTGATTAATATGCTAACAAAATTTTCAATTACTAATATATTTACATAGAACCCTTTAAAAATGAACAAGATTAAATTATGACAAAAACAGAATATAAAACTATTTGAGAAAGTTTAAAGAACCGTGTTTTAAAAAGTTAATATTAAATGTAATCAATCTGATAAATACTATTTAATGAGTCAAAATATAAAAACATTAAAGGACCAGCCTGACCAAGAGCAAGAACCCGTCTCAACTAAAAATAGAAACAAATTAATCGGCCAATTAAAAAAAA
>CAUYRT010038316.1:0-11482 GCA_963574885.1 Lepilemur ruficaudatus
CTGTGGCATCAGCCTAGCTCACAGCAACCTCAAACTCCTGGGCTCAAGCAATCCTTCTGCCTCAGCCTCCCGAGTAGCTGGGACTACAGGCACGTGCCACCATGCCCGGCTAATTTTTTCTATATATTTTTAGTTGGCCAATTAATTTCTTTCTATTTTTAGTAGAGATGGGGGTCTCGCTCTTGCTCAGGCTGGTTTCGAACTCCTGAGCTGGAGCGATCTACCCGCCTTGGCCTCCCAGAGTACTAGGATTACGGGCGTGAGCCACCGCGCCCGGCCGACCCATAGTGTCTGGACGGCTGTCTTTTCCACTGTGGCTGTGATGATTGATGCAGAAATGTTTAAAAGGAGAAATTTCAGGCTGGAGTCTGGAAATAAGTGCTGATCCCTGCATCTCCTGTGGGACCAGAGGGTTGACAGAGTCACCTTCTTACCGGATGGGTATTTGGATATCTGTACCAGCGAGAAAAATACCACGCTTTCTGGGTCATTGGGTTTTCTTGCTTATCCTTTTATCGGAACTGATGAACATATAACAAAATTAATTTTGAGTGGTTTTCAATGGTAAGATAAACATTTTGTAGAAAAGATCTTTCATATGACACTGGCAATGTTAAAACACTGCGCAGAATATCGTGAAGCAGTTTAATTCCCCAATTATGGCATCTTAGCCAGATCAAACTGAGCAGCACCAATTCTAATGAAGATGGATCTTTTTTCCTCTCCGAATGGGACACCGCAGAGGGTCGTCTTGCAAACTTCAGACACTGTGCTCAGGTTGGGAAGACTCATCGTCTATCAGAAGTAGTCGGAGGTTCACAGCATGGGCCATGGGCTATACAGACCTTGGATCGAATCTCAGTGCCGTCACCTACCAGCTCAGTGACAGCGTGAGGATCACAGAGCTTCTCCTGCTCTCAGCTTCCTTGACCTGCGAAGCTCAGTGGTGATACGTTCAAGGGTGTGGATGAAGGATGATATACGTGGAGTGGCCAGCACTGTATACAGATAGTGCTCAATAAATGGTGCCTGTTGTTTTCATCCTTATTCTGATGTCTGTACTACACGTGTGTTCTGCTCTTCCAGAGACATACCTGGAGAATAATCAAATCCTCACGAATAGCTTGTAAAGTGAAGAGAGTACCCAAATTCAAGTAACCAGCCCAGATATTTGCAAATGGATTTTAAGATTTTTCCTATACAAAAGGCAGAATTAAGTTACTCATTGGGATAGATATTGAAAAGAGACCTCTATTGTCCTAACTCTGCATAGTTGGCTGAGAAATTCTAGGAAACCCACCGTACCAGTGGCTTGAGAAGCCCCTCTGCTGAGGAGAACAGTGCAGCCCTCTCCCCATCCCCCAAAGCTGAGCAGACCATGTTTGCAAACGCTCCGCACCGCAAAGCTCCCGCTTCCCGCCCTGCGACCCACCGCCCTGCAGCCAGGTTTCCTGCATCTCAGCTTTCTTCCCGGCCAGCTGGCATCGGATTTTATTACTTAGTCCTAGGATATTTCTCACGAGGCAAAAGCAGGAGACATTACATTTTGCTTATTTCCTCATTCTTGTGCCAACAATCAGAAAATTTACCACGAGGGGTCTCCTGTCAAGTGCTGGACTCCTTAGCAGCCCCCTTCCATCCCTCCCAGAGCAGGGGACCCGTGGAACGGTGTTCATATTCTCTGCTTTACACCGGAAGAAACCGTGGAACAGAGTGGTTAAGCGCCTCACCCCAGCCCCCTGAGCTAGCAGATAAGTAAATGACAACTCACATTTACCGAGTGCTCACTATGGGCCAAAAGCTCTCCTGACATCCTTTGTTTTTTAGTTAATTATTCTCATAACAAGTCTAGGGGATGGATAAGATTATTATTGCCATTTTACAGACGAGGAAGGGAGCACAGAGGGTGACTGGCTTGCCCAAGGTGGCTGGCCTGGAATTAGAGCTCAGAGACTTCTCTCCCCCGTTTGCTCTGGGGGCAGAGCTGGGAACAGAATCCAGATCGAGGCTATTTCCAGTTTTCCCGGTTCCCATGTAACATCATTGCCCAAGGTCGTTATGATGGAAAATAAAGACACACTTGTCAGCAGTTTGGGAACATTTATTTGGTAAGTCCTTACTGAGTCCACAGTGTGGTTAAGGGTCTGCGCTTGGCTCTGTAGGAATGCAGAAGTGGAGATGAGCCCTTCTCGGTCCTCGGTGAAATTAATGCATCTTGTTCATGACACTTCACAGCAAGCTCCATGGAAGTAGCAGGACTGATGTCAGCTCTCACCATACGCTGTTGAATCTTATATTCATAAGATTCCATATTACTTGAGGGGCAAATTGTCCCTGTTAAACAAATAAGAAAGTAGAACTTGAGTAAGGAACGACCCCACGTTAGATCTTGGTAGGTTGTGAAGGTGGCGTGATGGTGCCGTGTTGCCCGCTCCTAAAAGCTCGTTGGTTCTTGCGGTGATTTCGTTGTCTAGCTGCCACCGTGCTCTGTTCCAAGTAAAGATCAGCGTCTGAGCCAAGATCTCCTGGGTGTAGGCGTCGTGGTTTGATGGTGCTGTCAGGGGTTGGCATCTCAGGAAAGAAGGTTAGAGGTGATTTAACTCCCAGGAGGGAGTTTGCTACCTTGTTATTGATTGATGTTTTCAAACTGGTGTTCTTGTCGTGTCCGTTTTCATTGTTTCAAGCAGAATCTTATGATTTCCAGAACTTTCCTTTTCTCATAGTAAAAATAGCACTTAGCATTGATATCTTTCTCTAAGATCTTTCTCCAAGATGTTTTACAAGGCCCAAGTACCTGTTACCACTAGTGTGTGTGGAGCGGTGAGCCGTCAGATCTCCAAATCCAGAGCGCCCGTCAGAGCAGCTGCAAAACCTTCTACCTGTTCAGACTCCTCTATTCTTACACCGGTTCTTCCTTTCACCAGGTTCAGGGAACTACCAGGGGCTCTGCCGAACGGTCTGCCACGACACTGTGCCAAATGGTGGGACACACAGAAAGGCGGGTGGAGGATGCTGAGGTCAAGGGTGGGCGGGGTGGAGGATGCTGAGGTCAAGTGTGGGCGGGGCCTGCCTGGGTTCAGACTCTGCCATAGTCACATGCTGTGCATGCTTGCTGAAGTTACTCTACCTGTCTGTGCCTGATGTTCTCATGTGCGATGCTGTAAATGGGATGATGCTAAAATGAAAGTGTTTTCAAGATTAATGAGTTTTAGTGCATTCAAAGCACTTAAAATGCTGTCTGACGTGTTTCCGGTACTTGCTTAGTGTTGGTGTTGGCTTCGTAAGTACGATGGTGCTTTTGACTTGCTCTCAGCCCGGTAATCATGGCAAACTCAACAGTAATAAGAGAGTAACAAATCGGATTTAAATTCCGGGACCCATGCTCTTAACTGCCTTCTTAGTGTTGGGCACTGAGTTAAGTGCTGTACCCAAGTTGCCTCATTTATTCCCCAGCAAAATCTGGCAGGTAAGTTTGATTACATTTTACAGACAAGCACCTAGGGCTTAGACAGCTTATGCAGTTTGCCCAGTATCACCAATAAGTTCCCTTTAGAAAGGCTTGATTAGAATCCAGGTCTCTCTGTGTTTATCTTTGGAAGTATTAAATATTTCCATCCTCACATAGCAGTGACAATAGCCCTTCTTACACACCCTGTACCCAGATGGCATCAGAGAAGATTACAGATGTGTTCACATCCTAGGTAATGTTCTTAAAATTCGCAGCTCTGACATGGGCAACAAAATGGCATTTGAGGAATAAATGGTTAATAGAATACGGTATTTACAACCAAAATGACAGTGAAAGACAGACTCATCACACAGAAAGCTGTTCTGTCGCATTACAATAAATCATCTAACCTGAAGACGATTTTGAAACAAAAAAGATGATCCGGATCCAGCCTTGGTCCCACTAATGTGACGGTTGATCTGAGACCAACATTGCAGGACAAGAATCATCACAGCCCTTGCCGTGGGGCGTCACCGATCCCACCCACACAAACACTGAGCTTGTGTGTTCCAAGCTGCGGTGACATAATGTTCTACTTATTTTTGGATCTAAATTTCTCCAAACGTTAATGCTAGAAAAATACTCTAAAATGGACTATTTCTTCTGGCTTTCCTTCAGAAAGACTGAACAAGAAAAATATGATGCCCCTAAAATTGGCCAAAATGTTGATGAAGCGTCTATGAATGTTGTAGGATAGAATCAAATATAAATCGTCTTCTTTGTCATAGAATAAAGCGAGGCTGCAAGTCGAGGTGTTGGCAGTTCTGACGAATAGTAAGTAACTGTTGAAAGAGGTTGCTTGACTTTGAAATTGATTGCAAAAATAAACGTCTGAAAGTATTTTCTCAAATTCTAGGTCTTCCAGATATGTTATTTGCTCCCCAATTCAGGTTACATGGCCGGTCTTTGCTCATTGGCAATCCCGTTAAATTTTTATTCTCTTTTTGTCTCTGTCTGTCTGTCTTTCACCCTGTTGTGTTTCCAGATATGGTGTAATGAAAATATACACAGAATGCAATCAATGAATGTTTCATGCAATTACAAAAATTTTTGTACTTCTTAAAGTACTGAATGGGAATTACCAACTGGGGGAAATTGAGAAGAATTGACTATGTAAATGTCTGAACCCAAACCAGCGTAGATAATTGTTTAATAATTGATTTTGTTTCTCGTGATTGATAATGCTGTCTGTCACCCATTACCCTCTTGAGAGATGCAGGAGAGGGACAAAGATCAAAGTGCTGACTGTCCTACTGACAAGAGCTAGTTTGGAGACCGTGACTTTGGTCTGCGGCAAGTGTGCAGCTGCTGTTTCAGGCTTGACTAAGGCAGCCTTACGTCCCCAGCCCCAGGAAGAGCCCAGGACACAGGGCTCTCCCGTGAAGCTCGCAGTGTGGAGCAGCAGAGACAGCACGTGACCTGCAAAGAAGTGGGAGGGAGGGGCGTGGCTGGACATGTCCGGTCCCCCTTCAAGTACAGCTCAGATAACTGAGCAAGGGGGCAGAAAAGTGCCCAGGGGCATCATTCAAATGGGGCTTCCTCTATCTAGAAACATGAAGCAAAAGAATGAGAGGGTCTGCCCTCAACAATAAATTATAAAATGAGCCGGGCTCGGTGGCTCACTCCTGTGATCCTAGCATTCTGGGAGGCTGAGGTGGGAGGATCGCTTGAGGTCAGGAGTTTGAGACCAGCCTGAGAAAGAGTGAGACCCCATCTCTACTAAAAACAGCAAGAAATTAGCTGGACAACCAAAAATATATAGAAAAAATTAGCCGGGCATGGTGGCGCATGCCTGTAGTCCCAGCTACTGGGGAGGCTGAGGAAGGAGGATCGCTTGAGCCCAGGAGTTTGAGGTTGCTGTGAGCTATGTTGACACCACTGCACTCTGGCCTGGGTGACAGAACGAGACTCTGTCTTAAAAAAAATAATAAATAAATAAATTATAAAATAAGATGCAGCTGAAATCTGGGAGTTCTTTTTTACTCTGGCTGAGCACATTAACTATAGTACATCATGCTTACAAAGTACTTTAATCAATATATTGTATGCAGTTGAATTTCTAGAGATGGAACGTCAAGGTAGTCAAACCCAGCATTATTAAATATATTCAATACTGGGGAAAGTGTCAAAGATGAAGGCATATAATAAGGACTCCGAAAATGCCAGTAAAAACAGATTCTCAATATTGGCCATGCATCCCATTCACTTTAATTCACCGAAAAATAATCTGTTGATTAGAGCAAAATCTTGTTCCTCATCATTTTCAGGAAAGTATTTGTGCTTTAAAGCTCCTATCTGATTTAATCTATTGAGCATTTCTCTTGCTATTGTGACTGAATTTCTCTTCAGTGTGGAAAATAAAACACCAGACGACAACCGTCTGTAGCATCATTGCTAAGGACTCGGGGCAGGGGGTTGTCCTCACAGCTCACATTTGCAGGCTGGTGGGGTAGCGTCAGGCAGCAGCAGGGGATACTAGACATGGGCGTTGCCATGTGTCTCAGTAACATACAACAGTACTCTCTGTTTTTGTTTTTGTTTTTGAAACAGAGTCTTTCTCTGTTGCCCGGGCTAGAGTGCTGTGGCGTCAGCCTAGCTCACAGCAACCTCAAACTCCTGGGCTCAGGCAATCCTCCCTCAGCCTCCCGGGTAGCTGGGACTATAGGCATGCGCCACCATGCCCGGCTAAGTTTTTTCTATTTTTTTAGTTGTTTGGCTAATTTCTTTCTATTTTTAGTAGCGATGGGGGTCTCGCTCTTGCTCAGGCTGGTCTCGAACTCCTGAGCTCAAACGATCCTCCCACCTCGGCCTCCCATAGTGCTAGGATTACAGGTGTGAGCCACCGCGCCTGGCCAGAACAGTACTCTTAACAACATACTCTGCGACCTCCAGAAAACATTAGCTGTGCCATGGCTTAAACGCTGGAAAGCAGTGAGCCCACCCCACACTGAGTTCTCTGACTGTTCTGTGCTCTCACCAGTCATCCTAAAGCAAAGCTGTTCCCGGAGGAATTCTGGTGACAGCACCAGCAAAACTTTGCCTCCCAAGGGGTTAAAGACATGATCTCAAAACATGTGGCCTCACTTCCACTTAATTTCTGTAGGGACTCTCTGGTTTCCACAGGAGCCCTTAAATATAAAGTTTAAGCCTTTCTTTTGTTCTCTTCAAGCCTCTTTTTCTTCAGTGATGCGTTTGGCAGTGGCGTTGCGTGCGGGAGATACGACCTGTGTGTGTTGTGGTTTGCGTGCTTGTGCTTGGGCAGAGGCATTAATTTTGGAGAAAGAATGGATTGCAGTGTGTTGGACCTGTGCTCTTAGGGAAAGGAGGAAATTGTCATTTTATACCGTCTATCACAGTGGCCCTCCTTGGGACATTCTGTGGCTAAAGATATCCAGCGGGTAGCCCTGGACATGCAAGAGGGCTTTGAGTATCAATTACGTTTAGGCAAAAGTTAAACCGCGGCCATGCAAGGACAGACTGAGAAGGGTGGGGCCGTGGGGTTTGTCTTGGGGAAACCGTCATTTAGGGAAGGGGGGGAAGAGGATCGCAGGAGGAAGACTGAGAAAAGGGCGCGGGGAAGCAGCGCACAGTGGGGCAGGTTGGCAACGGCGAGACGGAGGCTGCCTAAAGAAAGAAACGGCGGGGACTGTGTCAAATGCAGTGGAGAGCACACTGCAGGAACCACAAACCGTCCCTGGCTGAGCCAGTAGGGGATGACTGTCGACCTTACGAGGGTTTCCACCAGATGGCGAGGGTCGCAGTCAGATTGTAAGGGGTCACAGGAGGAGAGAAAGGAAGGCCGAGTGGGTTCAGCTCCTGTGGGCCTGAGAGCTGAGACAGAAGGGGAGGGGACGGCGTCAAGCTCAGGGAGCCACGTGGTCCGGGGAGGGCTGTTCTGTGGGGTAGGAACGTTTTGAAACGTGCTTGTAGGACAAGGAGAAGAAGACTGAGAAGAAAATGAAGGGGAAGACAGAGGAAGAGCGGGTCAGACAGGAGGAGCCAAGTCGTGGAAGTTAGGAGGTGATCGCCATTCCTCATGTCCTCGGGGAAGGGAGGTGGGCACAGGGGTGTGTGGGTAGGAGTGGCGTGCTCACGGACTGGGCCAGCGCGGCGGCAGCAGGAAGGAGAAGTGAGAACTAGACGGTCGGGCAGTGGAGCACCGAGGGTGGGGGTTGGGCGGGTCGCTGAGGGCAGCGGGGGAAGATTGTGGTCTCAGGACTCAGCTGAAATTGGAACCTGTGATTTATAAGGGAGCCAGCGCGTTCCACTGGGTGATCACAGGGTTGGAAGCTCATCGTGAGGTCCAAGATCTCGTGCGTTTTGAGGGTGGGCGTGTGCCAGATGGACGGCACGTCTGACCACGGAACGTGGCACTGGCGTCTCCAGGGTCTCGCTGCAGGTACCCACAAGAGTCGCAGCGGGATCCCCATGGAGCCCGGCTTTACCGGAAGGCTCCTGTGGGGTCTGATGTCACGGGTGTTGAAAACTTCACCCTTGTCCTTGTTAAGTATCCACAGGAGCCTTGAGGGCTGCTTGACACCAGCCTTTAGTTTATAGCAAACTAGAAATGGAACTGAGGCCGGGGATATTTTCATCTGTAACGATTTCTACCCAAGCATGGATGTAAGATAAGAGGGGCAGTTCTCAGAAATATTTATTGGTTGGTCTGTGGACAGGGGTAGAAGCAGGCGGGGAGAGTGAGCGTGGGCGCTGAGTACCCACACGAGGAAGGGGAACCTCGGCTGCTGAACTCACTGAGCTTTGTCGAACTTTTCCAAATGCAACTACATCTGCAAATGGAACACATGGATGATATCTGCACAGACATAAGATAATGATCTTGCAGGTGCTCCACTCAAATTATTATAAATTACACAAAGATACACACAGTCTGGAGGTTTAGAAACACATATTAGTATTTGATGATTAGCAAGACGTTGAACTTATGTAGATTACCATCAGAATTGGTTTTATACGACGTTTCAGTGCCCGAGATGGCATATTCCACCACTTCTTACGATCCTTGTTTTTTTTTTTTAACTTAAGCAAAGAAAATATGAGACATCTTAATTCCAAAAAGGAAAATTAAGAGTGGAGTTTGAGTGATACGGCTTTTGACAGTAAGGTAAATATAAAAAGGTCCTCTGAGAGAAGGCTTTTTGGCAGAAGAGAGCAAGGTCTTAGCAGCAAATTTTAAATGAGGATGGTTAAGGAAAATAACGTGAAACAGATTCTTTTATAAGCAAGAAAGAGAAAACAAAGGAATAATGCAAGGCTGGGCTGAAAAGAACTGGAATTAAGAGTTTGTGAAGGTGAGCAACTAGAGTATCTATTGCCACACAGAGTTTGTGTTTTGATTTTGGTGTCTTGACAGGTAGGTAGGGTTTTGGCTTAGGAGTGGGGAAGGACCGAGTTAGTAATTCTTAGGGTGGTTAAGAACTTTCCAGACATAAGGCATCAAGAATGAGGAAGTTGAAGGAAGAGTCGGACAAGAGCGTTCACAGGAGGAGGCAGGGGCCTCGCAAAGGCTGTGGCCACTCAGTGACATCACGGAAATTCTTTAGAGGTTCCCCTTCCCTCAGACCAAGGCCTGGTCGTCTGCAGCAATGGGGCAGTAGATAAAGAAAATCTCCCCATAGCTTTAGCCACTGCAGGACTTTCAAATCTTCTTCAAACAAATCTACGGCCATCAGTCTCTCCTACCAAAAAGATGGCTTTGAATGTCACCATCGTGTCCCCTTTCTGCACACCAGCGGTGACACCAACAGGCAGGGAGGGGCAGGCAGCAGGAGGCAGGAGAGAAACAGCCGTGTCTTGGCTGTAACTGGAGAAGACCCATAGCTGAGAAAGTCATGCTTTTCTGGATTTAACTGTAATATGCAGTCAGTCTGTGAAAATAAAAATATAAAAATATATAAAGGGGAAAATAAAATCATGCCAAACAGACCACTTGGAGCCTGTTGGCATGCTGGCGTGCGTCCTCTCAGTGACGTCTCTGTGTGCTGATGTGTGTGTGTGAATGACAGGCAGGAGGTTCTACTACACGTAAGTTTTCTATCCTTCCTTCTCCCTTGACCTTGATCATACGATTTCCCCATGTTATCAGGTATTCTCTGAGAACACTATTTTGATGGCTGTAAATTTTTTTTTCTGCATGGATATACAATAAACTACTTAAGTGTGCTCCTACTGCTAGGCATTGGGGTTGTTTCTATTTTCTAAGCTGTTATAAATCAGCTTGTGATGAACAGTAGTGTCTATAAATCTTCTTTTTTCCTGACCATTTTTTTAGGACAAATTCCCAGTCGTAAAATCACTGGATCATAGACAGCCCATATTGTTAAGGTTTGTTGGGACATGCTGTCCTGCCCCTCCCATCGAGGCTGTGGGCACACTGCGTGTGTGATGTGTCATGAGGCACCACGGGGAGAGACCCCACTGTAAAGCCTAATGGCCCTTCCGTCATTAGCTCTAAGAACTATTTTAAAAGTTCTGAGGCCTGGACCTTTGCCATAGCTGCCATCTATGATATAATTAAGAAGACAGATCTCTCTTCTATGCCATCTGCGAGGGAATTTGTGCCCAATTATCCAAATGGACCTCTTTTTTATAAAGCAAACCCAGGAGGCAGGAAACGCCATGGGTTTTGTTGAACTAGCTTCATTCCAGGCAGATCTTCAGGACAGAATCAGGTGGGGCTGGCAGGGGTCAGGGGTGAAGACTCCAAAACAGCAGAACTTGCCGAGGGTGTATGTGGGACCCTCCTGGTTTGACGCATGTCCCGTGAGGGTCCCTTTGCATGTTTCAGGGCCCGGACCCATCGCCGGGAGATCAGCGCAGGCCACACACCTGCCCGACCATCATCCCTGTCGTCGTTTTAATGTGTTGAGTTTAAACTATTATGACCTCGAATGTGGCTTGGGTATTCTACGATGCTCTTTGTTTCTGGCTTTCCAAGAAAGTATTCGTGAGACGGTGTGAGGGGCTGAAGAGGGCAGGGCGCCTGGCAGTAGGTTAAACCGCGGCTCTGCCACTTGCTAGCCCCATGAACTTGGAGAAATCATTTCACCATGCTGAGCCTTGGTTTTATTAAATAATTTCCTCATCTACAAATTAGGAACAACTGAACTCGTCTTGTAAGGCTGTTGTGAGAATGAAAAGAATAATGTCTGTGAAATACTCAGCACAATTTCATGTCCAAGTTTTTTTTTTAGTCCTACAGGTGCATTCCTGCTTATTGGGAATCTCTCTGTCTCTCTCATTCTGTCTCTCTCTCCCTGTCTGTCTCTCTCACACACACATTTTTTATTACAACCTTTTTTTTTTTTTTTTTTTTGAGACAGAGTCTCACTCTGTTGCTCGGGCTAGAGTGCCATGGCATCAGCCTAGCTCACAGCAACCTCAAACTCCTGGGCTCAAGCAATCCTCCTGCCTCAGCCTCCCGAGTAGCTGGGACTGCAGGCATACGCCACCATGCCCGGCTAATTTTTTCTATATATTTTTAGTTGGCCAATCAATTTCTTTTTTTATTTTTAGCAGAGACAGGGTCTCACTCTTGCTCAGGCTGGTCTCGAACTCCTGACCTTGAGCAATCCACTGCCTCAGCCTCCCAGAGTGCTAGGATTACAGGCGTGAGCCACCGCGCCCGGCCTACAACATAGTTTGAAGTGGCAAAAGACTGGAAACAGGGCCAGGTGCAGTGGCTCACGCCTGTAATCCTAGCACTCTGGGAAGCTGAGGCGGGAGGATCACTCAAGGTCAGGAGTTCAAAACCAGCCTGAGCAAGATCGAGACCCCATCTCTACTAAAAATAGAAAGAAATTAATTGGCCAACAAAAATATATAGAAAAAATTAGCTGGGCCTGGTGGCGCATGCCTGTAGTCCCAGCTACTCGGGAGGCTGAGGCAGGAGGATTGCTTGAGCCCAGGAGTTTGAGGTTGCTGTGAGCTGGGTTGACGCCATGGCACTCTAGC
>CAUYRT010038318.1:0-13761 GCA_963574885.1 Lepilemur ruficaudatus
GCCTGGGCTGGAGTGCCGTGGCGTCAGCGTAGCTCACAGCAACCTCAAACTCCTGGGCTCAGGCGATCCTCCTGCCTCAGCCTCCCGAGTAGCTGGGACTACAGGCATGCGCCACCATGCCCGGCTCATTTTTTCTATATATTTTTAGTTGTCCAATTAATTTCTTTCTATTTTTAGTAGAGACAGGGTCTCGCTCTTGCTTAGGCTGGTTTCGAACTCCTGACCTTGAGCAGTCCGCCAGCCTCGGCCTCCCAGAGTGCTAGGATTACAGGTGTGAGCCACCACGCCTGGCCCAAAATTATTTTTTAAATGGTGGAAATGGGTGGTAGTTCTAGACAGCTCAGACTTAACCCTGAGTCTAGCCCATGGGGCCACATGGCCACGGCTCACCTGGAAAAGGGGACAAGGGGTCGCAGCTACCTGGGTTGGGCGGCTGGCTGGGTGGCTGTCAGGACCCTGTGGTGGGACACACCAGGGGCTTTGCTCACTCACATCACGGCCCCACGTGGTCGGTGTGCAGGAGTGTGGCTTGGGTCCATGCAGTTCCTCAGGCCCCAGGCTGCTTCCTGGGCTGCAGCCATCTTCTCTGGCCTCAGAAACATTCCCTGGGTGTTTTCTGTGAGCTGGAAATGCAAGAGAACTCTTGTAGGATCTCACAGGGCTTCCAGGGCCAGAGCTCAGTCACGTAGGCCTTTGTAGATGGAGGAGGCTGATAGAGGGGGTTAGTGGGGGGCCAAGGAAGGAGGGCCCTAGGTAGCGGTGAGCAGCTCGGGTTGGTGGCTCACTGCTCAGACTGGAGCGGGAAGAGAGACAGCCGACCGTCCCCTCCCTGTGCCGCTCCATTGTCATCTGCTAGCACGGGCCTGCCTCCAGCTTGGGCCAGGCCCTCTCCTGCTCAGACCTCAGCCCACACAGCCCCTGCGTCGCGAGGCTCTGACAGAGCCCGTGCCGTTCCCTCGGTGTGCTCAGGCCTCACACCAGTCAGCCGCGTTCCTTCAATTTCCTGGTTATTCCCGCTCCCCCGGCGGGCCGTGTGTCTGGGCACACCCAGCGCAGCGCCAGGCCTCTGTGTGCACGTGTCCCCCACAGCACTGCACAGTGCTGGCGGAGATGCCCGGAGTGGGCCCTCCTCTGGCCCACAAGTGTGAGCTGACGCGAGCCACCCGGTGGGCTCACAAGGCGGTTTGTGTGCCCAGGCCTGTGCTGTTCAAGATCCCGAGAATGTTAGGGGTGGCACTGTCTGTATGGTCTGGAGGGAAGGCTGCTGGGCATGAGCACCCCTGCTACGCCCTGAGCAGGTGGCCATGAGAGTCGGCAAGGCCATGCCTGGCGCCCCACGCTCAGGTGCACTGCCCGAGGCCCCGCGTGTCTGCAGCAGGCCGGCCTGGTGGTGGGGAGGCTGTTGCTCTCCCTGGTGCAATGTCGGCAGCCGGGGCAGCTGAGGGTCCGGAGGTCGTCAGGACAGGGAGACCCCTGGGGCGCTTGTGTACGTGGAAAGACGGGTGAGGGTCGACCCAAGTCTGGGGGTGTTGCTCTGGGCTGTGTTGTGTGTACCGTGTGCACACATTCTAAAGGCTCCTTGCAAGGAGTGCTCTTGGCATTGGTGAGGCTGGCGCTGAGAGGGTGTGTCTGCCGCAGACCCCTGCCTGTACATCCCACGCTTCGCCCACCTGCTGGAGTTCGGGGAGAAGAACCATGAGGTGTCCATGACAGCCCTGCGGCTCCTGCAGAGGATGAAGAGGGACTGGATGCACACTGGCCGGCGCCCCTCGGGCCTCTGCGGAGCAGGTACGCTAGGAGTCCCGGGCCCTTCCTGTGGGATGGTGCCCTCGGCCCTGGAATCACACTGGCCCAGGCTTGCTGGCCGCTGTGCTCGAGTTCTCTGTCCTGACTCTTGAGCAGTCCAAGCCTGTGCGTCGTGCCTGTGTTCCCAGAGCTGGCCTCACACTGCGAGCACCCTCCCAGCCTCCTGTGCCTAGGCCTTTCCTGGCTCTCCTGTCAGCCTCTGCGGGTCCTAGGACAAGGGACAGGACCCTCACAGGCAGAGTGGACTGGCCGGGCTCCCTGGTCCTGACTCTGAGTTGCCCACTTCGGGGGAGAAGCTGCTCAGAGTGCCTGGCTCCTGGCATGGTTACCAGTGTGGCCTGTCTCAACAGAGATGCCAAGTTGTTACTGCAGAGGATGCCCCAGGGCTTTCAGGCTAATCTACCTCCCCCCAGCATGACAGTTGATCTGGTCACACTCTGAGGACCCCTCCGAGTGTGGCTCTCACACAGACCCTGGCTTAGCTCTAGGTGTTGGTGGGGTGGACGTGGACATGGTCTGGCTAACTCTACCAGCCATGGACCTGCGCCCCTGCCCAGGGTGAGCCCCTCAGGTCGGCAAGGCCCTCACGCCCCCTCCGGTGCCTGCAGGTTCCACTCCTTTCCAGAAGGCCAGGTGCCAGTGTCCCTGCACTCTGCTAACAGCAGGATCAATGCTACTGGACATTCATTTTCCATCTGAAAACCTGATTTCCACATTTGCGTATTTGCACTGCAGGTTCCAGGCCTCTCTGAGGCCCATGACAGCCCCACCTGGGGCCTCCCCTTTCCACTCTGGCCTGGGGCCTGTCCTCAGAATCCTCAGCTCCCATCGCAGCCAGCATCTCACACACACGTCATCTCAAAGTTCGCGAATTGCTTTGAGGGGTTACGTCAAAGCAGCTCTCGAACCCTTTATTTTCATTCTCCTTGTATTTAAAAGTGGGGTGTGGTATAGCACCTCCCCTATGAGGTAGAGACTGTGGTGGTCCCAGAAGTTCCCGCGGAGCACGGGAATCTCAGGAAGGGGGGACGCTGCCTGGTCAGCCGCCGCTCCTCTGGAGTGGCTGCACCAGGCGAGGGTCTCGCTGCTCTGGCACAGATAAATTGTGCCCAGGCCGTCACCTCCCTAAACACAGGGCCGACCCCAACCATCCTGAGCTGCAGCAGAGATACTGTGCTTTCTTAGTTCCCCGTCCTGGCTGGGGCTCACGAGGACCCCTCTTGTTCCTTTCTAGCACTTCTGGTGGCAGCCAGAATGCATGATTTCAGGAGAACCGTCAAGGAGGTCATCAGTGTGGTCAAAGTGTGCGAGTCCACGCTGCGGAAGAGGTAGGCAGCTCTGATTCAGGGTGTGGGGACCATGCCAACGTCTCGTCCATCCAGCTGAGTGAGGCCTGCTTGCCAGAGCCGCTGCTGCCTCCCAGGGTCCTGCTGTCTCCGGCCTGGCTGTGCGGTGGTGCTGGTGGCCAGGACCCCTGATTGCACAAGGGCTCGGATGTGCTGGGGGCCACCCCACCTCCCTCCACGGTGTTCTCTTCCGGTCCTTCTGGGGCCCAACCCTGTCCAAGAAGGATATCCCCGTCCTTTCGATCCCTGTGTTTCTAAGTTAAGGTGGAGGGTTGTGACGTTGCCCTCAGTCACATGCAGAAGGCAGGCAGGAGGTCAGGTGGAACATCTGTGAGAGGCCTCACCTGTCTCCTGTTTGATGTGGCCCATCCTGGACTGTGAGGTCCTGGGTGGCCCATCTCCCACTGGGAAGCCAGAGTCGCATGAGGGGCCACTGCATCTATGTAGCCAAACGGCAGTGAGCCTGGCAGACGTGGGGCAGGGGGCTTCGCACCTCTGCTGACAGCAGTCACTCACAGCTCATCTGGAAGGACAGCATCATTTAAACAGACCTCGACAAGGTAAATACGGCAGTGAGTTCTCAGAGACCTGTAATTGCTGCTGTATTTGTCACAAATCTGAAACACCTGATTGCTGTTTTTCAACTGAGATCATATGCTATGGCACTTTCCAAAAGCAGATGGAAAATTAATTTTGCTTTATATATTTGACCTCTAATCCTCTTTAAAAATTATTTTATTAAACATTTTGAAGATTGCATAAAATGAAGAACAGTTGATAAGAATTAAGCCTCAGTCAGTCACAGAAGCCCAGACTCCATGCCTGCCGGGCCCTGGCTCAGACTGCTTCCCTCTCCGAGTCTTGTGACCAGCATCCAGGGCCCATGTGTGGAAGTGAGGAAGGTGCCGGTGGGCTTTTCTCCAGGGACCTGAGCTGCTGGCAGGACTGGGGGGACCGAGCCGCTGTTGGAAAGCAGCTGGGCCTGCACCTGTAGCTGAGCGTGGCGGGGGAACCCGGCCCGTGGAGGGACCGTCTGGCACACTCAGTTTTCAGTAGCTGTTCTCAGGGCACTGGACTCCACATCACATCTCTGTTTTAGGCTCACAGAATTTGAAGACACCCCTACCAGCCAGCTGACCATCGATGAGTTTATGAAGATCGACTTGGAGGAGGAATGTGACCCGCCCTCGTACACGGCTGGACAGAGGAAGCTGCGGATGAAGCAGGTAGTGCCAGCCTCGTGCCTGGCTTCGCCTCACCTGCTCGGCCTCACGTTTCTTGCAGATGTGCAGCTTTGATGCCTCACGTCTGTTGTTGTTCCTAAATACGTGGCTTAGTGACACAGCCAGACTGTCCTCAGCCAGGCCCAGGCTGTGCGTGGCCGGCCGGAGGCGCATGGGTGAGGCCCCAGTAAGGGGCCCTGGGTCACCACACATGGAGCAGGGGCCCCCAGCACCTCCACCTTGGCTTTGCTGCCGGCCTCCCGCCCCCCACAGACCCTCCCCACAGAAGCACTTAGTGTCTGGTTTTGCTCCAAATGCTAGAATATAAAGTAGATTTCCAAAGTGATATGTACTTTGGAATACACTGAAAGTCCAAAAAAGTACAAAATGCCCCATCTCACCGCCTGGAGGCAGCCTCTGCTCAAGGTGTATTTCCTTCCATTATTGTGTTGTGGGGTTTTGTGGGCGTAGCTCTGACGCAGTCAGGGCTTGGCAGGAAACATGCCACACTCGATGGGGTGGCTGCAGGGATGGATAGCCAGGGGCAGGGCAGGGACTGAGCCCTGGAGGGGACACAGAGAAGAACCCTGCACACGGCCGCGGGGCAGACATTCAGCGCCTGCCCGCTGCGTTGGGCCTGGTGTGGGAGGGAAGCTGAGAGGCCCCCGGCTCAGGGGCGTTGCGGCCACACCGGTCCTGAGCCTTGCTTCAGCCTCCACACCCTACGCCAGCCAGGGCCCTGGCTCTCCCTGTGTGTCTAGCACGGGGACTCTGAGAGGTGGGCCTCTCTCCAGGCCAGGCGAAGGCGGGGCCCCCCAGGTCCGTCTCTGCCACTTTTGCCTGGTCAGCCCCAGTGGCGTGAGTCCGGGCAGCCTGTGGTCAGAGAGGCCTCGGGGCGTCCCGGGGGGCTCCAGTTCCCAGTTCCCGCGCAGCGGACCCTCCTAACGCTGTCCTCCTGCACTTCCAGCTTGAGCAAGCCCTGTCAGAACAGCTGGAGGAGGTCGAAGGTAACCAACCAGTATTCTCAACAGACGGTTTAGTTCTGTCAGAAAAATTGACTTGTGCTGACTTCATGCTTTTAACTCACTACTCCAGGGGAAATATCCACTTACCAAGACGCCATTGAGATTGAGCTGGAGAACAGCCGGCCAAAGGCGAAGGGGGCCCTGGCCAGCCTGACAAAGGATGGTGAGCGCACCCTGCCCTCACGGCCGCAGGCTCAGGGTCCCCTCCACATGCCCCCCACTGTCCTGCCAGCACCTCCCCCACGTGCTGCCTTTTTAATCAAGCCCCTCCTGACACCCCCTTCCTGGGCCATCTGGTCCTACGTCACAGGGCCACCTTTGGGCCCCATACCCTGTCCTGAGTGTCTCACTGCTCCTGGACACCCCCACCCACCCACCGTCTCCCCAACTCCTGCCCTCTTCCTGGCCAGTCTCCATCCCTGTGCCCTTAGGCTGCCATCCCAAGGCCCTCGGGCCAGTGTTCTCCCACCTGGCTCCGCTGCTGCCTGAGGAGAGGCCTCAGCCTCCCTCCCGTGCTCAGGCTGTGCGCTGAGCTGCAGGGAGTCGCTGTGGGTACAGGTCGGCCTGCACCCGCTCCCTCCCTTAGGTGGCCCATCCCATCCAGTTTCCAATTTGGGGCTTGCAGGGCAGCTGCAGCTTCCTTAAACAGGTCTCCCTGTGCTCACCTGGGTACCCATGATGAGGGGCGTGCCTTCGTGGCGTGTAGGGTCTTTGTGGGTTGTTGTGGGGTCTTTTCTGGGGACCTGGTGAGATGCGCGCTGTCCGCGCTCATGGGATCACCGCCACCCCACCCCGGCTGCTCTCTGCATGTTGGAGCCAGCACTACTCGCTGGTGCTCCCTGCCCCTGGCCAGAGATAACTGGCGTCTGGAAGGAGAGGGGCCGCCTCCTCATGCCCCTGTGGGATTTTGCGGCCACTCTTGTTTATTTTTGCGTGTGAACATAGGATCCTCTTGCCTGTCCCCTCCCAGCCCAGTTCTCTGCCTCACCCAGGAGCTTGGACAAAGTGGGTGACATCCTTGCTCTGACCCTGCTTTGTCTTCTGCTCCTGGGAGCAGCCCTCTCTTCCCTCCTGGGGTTCTCCTCCCTGTGCAAAAGCCCCGCGGTGTCCCTCGTCCAGGGCCTGCCACCTCTGTTGCTGCCGTGAGTGGTCCTGTTGTGGCTACAACCGCTCGTCGACTGTGAAGGGCTGGATGCTGCATGCCAACTTTGTGCTCTCATGTCGTAAGGAGCTCTTTCCTCCCTTTTGATAGTTTGCAGCTTTCCAGTGGGTTTCTCGTGTGATGAGTTATGCCATCTGCAAACAGCAATTCTGTTACCATTCCTCACCAGGTTTTACGCTCCAGATTTCTTTCTCTCATCTAGTCTGTTGCCTGGTCCTTGAGCAACTCATGGAATCACGGTGGCGGCCCTGGGCATAATCCCGGCTTCCAAGCAGGGCCTCCTGCGCCTCCCCAGGATACAGGGCGTAGCCTGTGCGCCAGGATGCCGCGGTCTGTCATGTGGAGGAAATGCCCACTCTTGCGTTTTCATGAGTATCCCTGTCCCAAGCAAGTGTCCCAGATGTGTGCAGGGTCAGGGGAGAGACCACAGCCCCTCTCTGATGCACGCATGTGATCCGTCGTGATGGCGTCCAACGTTGGGCCTGCCTTGGGCCTGCCCGGGCACTGCTGGGCCGCGGTGGCTCAGGTCACCCTGTTGGTGCTGACACTGGAGCGCCCGTCCTGTCCATTTACAGGGTTGAGTGAAGTTGTATCTTATACTTTTGATTCTTTTTTTATCTCTGAATTTTCGTTTTTGTCGTTTCTTACTTTTTGTAGTTTTGCTTTCTGGGTTTTTTTCCCAGCTGGTTATTGATTTTCCTGTTAATGCAGTTTTTGAATTGATTCGTTGCCTCTGCTGCCTTCGTGTTCGCCAGGTCAGTGGCTTGCGCTGTATCTCCGTGCTTCCCGCAGCTTCTCTCAGACCCCGTCTCTCGGTCACCTGCGCGGCTGATTCATCCGGCGTCCTGGCGCCTGTGCACATTCAGGCAGTGGGCTTCCCCTGGGCATCGTTTCAGCTGTGATCCCGTTGTGAAATGTTTTCAGTCTCTCAGTCTCTTCCCTGTGCGGGGAGTTCTGAAAGTTCTGGGGAGTCAGCCACGGTTTTCGATTTTGTTGCTGACGTCTGTTCTCCTTGCCTGGGCCAGGGAGTGTTGCCAACCCCGCCCCCCTTCGGTGGTTCAACTGTGTGGTGGTGGCCCATGTCCACCAACACGGGCACGTCTGTGAGCACACTGGGCAAGGAGGCGGTCTGCACGTGTTTAAAATGCACCCTTTGATTTGGGGTTTTGACATCTACACACGCCTGCGAAGCCATCACCATAATCAGGATGACCCACAGATCTGTCACTCCCAACAGTGTCCTCAGGCCCCTGATAGCCCCTCCCAGCCTCCTTGCCCCAGGCCGCCACTGAACTGTCACTGTGTTTTCTAGCATTGTATATAAACGGGTCGCATGGTACATGCTGCTTTCCTCTGGCTTTTTTCACTCAGTGCGATTCTTTCGAGTCAGCCAGCAGCAGTTGGTTATTTTATGGTGGTGTCATGGTCCACAGATACACGGAAGTTGTTTATGCATTAACCTGTTGGAGGGCATTGGGTTCTTTGCAGTTCAGGACTATTACAAATAAACTGCTGAACATCAGGATACAAGTCTTTGCATGGACATGTTTTTCCTCTTGTCTTGGGTAAATGCCAAGGAGCGGAATTGCTGGATCATGTTGAAGGGAGTATGGGAGTGTTTAAGTCTGTAGGAAACCATCAGACTGTTTCCAGGGCGCCCACCCCATTGCATTCCCACTGGCCGCGCTCTCTTGTTTTTTCTGAAATGTTTCTGCTTTGGCTGTCTCACTTAGGTCTGTGAGCCACAGGGTTCCTTGTTGTGTAAGTGTGAGGCGTGGGCCAGGCTCCTTCTTGAACACGTGGGCATCCCAGCACTGTTTGCTGACAGTTCCGTCTTTTTTCTAGCGGTTATTTTGCAGCTGGGCAGAAGTGTCTCTTGTCCAAGAGCAGACTCGCTCTGCGTTCTCTCCAGCTAACAACAGGTGGTGTGTGGGTCATGTGTCCCTAGGCTCCGTTGAGGACACCACCTCCAGCTTGCTTGGAGAGGAGGACACAGAGGACGAGGAGCTGGAGGCTGCTGCCAGCCACCTGAACAAGGACTTCTACCGGGAGCTCCTCGGCAGCAACACCCCAGGCAGCTCAGAAGCCTCAGGAGGCCCCGAGGCGGGCAACAGGCCCCCAGCCCTGGAGTCCCTGCTTGGTCCCCTGCCCACAGCGGCCAGCCTGGGCATCTCTGACTCCATCCGAGAGTGCATCTCCTCCAAGAGCCGGGACCCCAGTGAGTACCACAAGGGCTGGGGGACAGAGTGACCTGGAAGCTGACATTGTCTGCCTGGGAGGTTCTAGCAGGGTGGGCTTGGGTGGGGGCACTGCCAGTCCTCCCGCACAGGGCTGTGTGAGGGGTCAGTGGTCCCGACTCAGAGCTGGGTGTTTGCCAACACCCTAAATGCCCAACAGGTTTTGTCACCCTCACTGGGACCATCTGCTGGCCACAGGCTCCCTCCTGCCTCAGCAGCCCCTGGCTGGCACGTGGCCCAAAGCCCTGAGAGCCCACAGGCACCGTGTGAAAGCTGCTGTGACGCTGAGAAGTCACGCTGGGGCTCCTACAGGGGCCCATGAGGCAGGGACCAGCCTTTCTCATGCTTCCTCCATTTGTTGAACTGGTGGCAAAGCCCAGACAGGTCCCCTTGTCAGAGGAATGCTGCTTGCTGAGCTTGGCACGGCAGTGGCGAGATGCCCTGAGCAGGGGCTAGTCACCCTGTCCCACAGTGCCCAGACCAGGCCACGACAGACAGTCCTGCTGTTCCTCACCCCTCCCGTTCTGTAAAACATCACCGAGGTCGGGGCCAGGAAGGGCCCAGATGATGGCAGCTCTAGGAGAAAGGCAGATGGTACTATCCCTGTACCCTGCTAGGACAAGCCTCCCTGTAAGCCCAGAGCCTGGGCCCTCCCTCGGGACTTCACCCCCAGGCTCTTCCTCCACCAGGCACCAGGGCTTGGCCTCTTTGCACGAGGGGCCTCCTTGAGGGTCGCTGCTCAGTCCACGGATGGGTGTTTATCGGGCCAAGCGTGGAGATGGACAGTCACGAACCTGCTCTTGTGGCGGGGGTTGCTGTGTTAGCAGAGGCATTGGGAAGAGGGCCTGTGCAAAGGCCCTGGGGCAGCCAAGGTACAGTGACCTCAGAGCAGAAAGGGCCATTCTGGCCAGAGCTGGGAGAGCAAGGGGAATGAGGCAGGCCAGGGAGGGTCTGGGGTGAAGGTCTGAGCGCTGAGAGCAGCTGTCTGGGCCTCAGTCACAAGGCTGCGTGGCAGGAGCGAGTGCAGACAGCCTGGCTGCGGGACGAGACTTGACAGGACTCAGCCGACGGGCGATGAGGGTTTGTGGAGAGGACAGACTGCCCCGATTCCGGGATCTGCAGAGTGTGCCCTCAAGCACGCCGGGCAGGAGGGTGGCAGCCTCAGGTTTGGGGACATCCTGAACACAGCGATGGGAGGCTCCCTGAGTCACCGTCATTTCCACCCCCAGGCCTGAGAGCACCACAGCAGGAATCCCCAGCCCTTCCTCTGCAGCAGGACATCCGTGCCCTGGGCCCCGCTCACCACTGTGCCTCCCTTCCCTCTGTTGGGGCCGGAGAGCTTGTGTGTCCCAACCTAAGAAAAGTTCATTTCTTATACAAAGGCCTAGGAGTGTTGGGTAGCTTTTTGGTAGCTTCAGTTTAGTGTCCTGCTTTCTTCACTTAGCGCTCTGAGCTGAGCATTTGGAGAAACACAAGGCAGTGTAGGGGGAGTGCTGGGACTGCCATGCAGAGGAGGCGGAGCTTCTAGAAGCCCTTGGCCCAAACCCCAGGGTCGTGAGCCAGCCAGGTGGTATTTGTGCCCCTCTAATCAGAACTGACCCTAAATGACACTGACTCTGTGCTTCCCTCTAGCAGACACCTCCGGAGATGGTGAACTGGACCTCAGTGGCATTGACGACCTTGAAATCGACAGAGTAAGCCCCTGCGTGGCCTCTCACCTTCCCAGGAGGCGGTTGGCACCGCAGTCCAGGACACCACTGGGATAGGGTGTGGCTGGCGGCCTCCCCTGCCCCAGGGCTTGCCTTTGGCCTCTGGGATGATCTCCCCTTGGCCTCTGCAGACACTCCTCGTCCTGAGGTGGTCTGGTGGTCTCCTAGCCCACCACTGTCCCAGCGCCACCCTTCTAGACTTTGGCTCCAAGGCGGCCACGGCAAACGCATGCCCTTCCCACTGGAAGCCAGAGCCAGCCTCTGAGCCGGTGCCCACCAGTCGGGCCCTGTGCTCTGCACCTGGCGTTTGCCACCGTCTGGGCACGTGGCCTGTGGTAAACGCACGTCCCACCCGGGTTGGGCCCACAGGGCGTCGTCCAGTCACGGAGGCGCCCACTGACTCCAAGGGCGTCGAGTTCCTGCGGGTGCTCGGGCTCGGTCGTTTGCTCTGGCCCTTCGCTGTGGTCTCGGCAGTTCTTGTGCTCTGCCAGGCTGGGAGTCTCTCCTGTGATTTTAGGGCCACATGGTGCCTAGGGCCAGCTGCCCGTTTGCTCCTAAATTAGCACCTCACACCCTCACCTGGTCTCTTCACGGGACCCGTGGCCCTGCCCTCTGGCTGGCCGGCGTCCTGGTGTCGGCGGGGCCTGGGAGTGCCACAGCGCGGGCTCACCGCCTGCATGGGTGGCCTTGGGAAGGGCAGTGGAACAACGGGTGTCCCCAGCTTGTTCTCGGCCGCAAGGCCTCAGCCCCGTCTCCACACTGAGTAGAGGCCTACCCACGTTCCCCTCCTTCAACGCTTTAAACATACAAACGGGAAGCGTGCTCACTGACGGGAGGGAGCGCAGCCTGCCGTCCGTGTGCGGCAAAGCTGAGGCACCTGCTGTGCTTGCCCAGTACATACTGAACGAGGCGGAAGCCCGCGTGAAGGCCGAGCTGTGGATGAAGGAGAACGCCGAGTACCTGCGAGAGCAGAGGGGTAAGCACCGCGGACCCTGGCCGGGGCCCACCCCCACGGACCCTGGCCTGGGGCACGGCCACGGCTGACACGGCCCCTGTGTTCCGCTTGTAGAGAAGGAGGCGAGGATAGCCAAGGAGAAGGAGCTCGGCATCTACAAGGAGCACAAGGTAGGCACCTCGTGACGCACCAGGAGCCTTTCTGGGAGACGTCTGAGTTTGTAGGAGGAAAACGTCTCTGTGGAATGTTTCTTCCCTGTGTGTCAAGAGAAGCCAGAGACCCTGAACCCACGTCCCTGGCCATAGGCACCCCAGTGTCAGCTTCACCACAGGTGGACGGGCCACTCAGCTTGGGCAAGGTCCTGAGTGTGACTCCAGGGTAGACTGGGTGGAGACTCGGGGCTGGACGCTGAGGTCCCTGGACTCAAGTCCCTTGTCAAGGACACAAGAGGCCCCCACCTCTGTGTCCAGATCTTTGTTCTTCTGATGACCTGGGAAAGCCTACTTGTGGCACCTCTCTCCCCTATCAGCCTCATGGCGACTCAGCTCAGCAGTTCACTCCATGGTTTGAACGTAACGTTGATCACGCGGTAAATTTGGAAGTGGTTCCGTGTCTGAGTGACTGAACAGGAGAAAAGACAGGTCCACTTCCGGTGACACTGGGCTTCCCAGCGCCAAGGGGAGGGAGGACCAGCAGACAGACACATGGCCTGCCTGCTCGGGAGGACCCCTGGGGAGGTCAGGGCCTAGGACCCCACCCACCCGGCAGCATATCCCACACTCTGCTGGGGGCTGCACAGGGAAGGTTGGGGTGCAGGAAGTGAGGTGGGGGCTGGCATGAGCTGGTGTAGCCAGGGTGGCCCAAGGCCGGCTGGTGGGGCCTGACCTGTGCAGGCTGCTTGCCCTGAGGTGGTCTGCAGCTCTAGCCCTTGGGATGAGATCTGGGGTCCTTGGGCAGCGAGGACTGTTGACCCTGGCCTCAATGCTGGAACAGATGGTCTGTCTGTATTCTGGTAACATCCCTGCTGTGGTCCTCACAAGGCAGCACCTTACTCTGCCCTGTTCATATGGCCCTGTGCTGGGTCAGGCACCGGGGGTCCGAGTGGTGGACCCACGGGCAGGTCTGCTGCTGTTGCTGCTCCACGACCCCCGGGCACCCCAGGGACTTGCCCCAGCCCAGGGCTGAGGGGCTGCCCTTAGTGCCCACTCACCTGGGAGGGCAAGGCTTGACTTGGGCAGGCCCTGGAAGGGCTGGCTGCGACCCCTGCCCCACCCCACGCCTCGGCTCCCTGTGGAGACTGATGGCCAGGCAGCGCCCTCCCCACGCCCACCCACGTGTGACTCACAGCAGACGTTTCTTTTGTGCTTCGATCAAGCCCAAGAAGTCTTGCAAACGACGGGAACCCATTCAGGCCAGCACAGCCGGGGAGGCCATTGAAAAGATGCTGGAGCAGAAGAAGATCTCCAGCAAGATCAACTACAGCGTGTTGCGGGACCTCAACAGCACGGGCTCGGGCAGCCCGCGGGGGGCAGACGCCCGGCCCGAGGACAGGGCCGGTGCCAGGAAGCTGTCACGGAGGAGAACGCCAGCCAGCAGAAACGGGGCTGACCCTGTGACCAGCGTGGGGAAGAGGTACCGTGCTGTCCTGTCGGGCTGGGTGTCGGGGCAGGCCGAGGCCTGAGGCCTCAGGTCTGGGGGCTGTCGTGGGCTCACTGGGGCCTGAGGAGCGCCCAGAGCGATGTTTGCCCGACTGCGCGAGGGAATGACGGGCTGTCTCCAAGTGTGGGCGTTGACTGTGTCCCGACCGCCCTTTGCAGAGGGGGCTAAGCGCTGAGGAGGGGCCTCTGGCCCTCAAAGGGTCCTACAGTGCCAGGGTTTGCTCTGTCTCAAAGAGGCGATGGGACGCTCAGGCCCCCTCTCCAGCCCAGGGCTGGTTTCTTGGGAGAAGAGCCAGCCAAGCCCTCGCGGCCCCTCTGTGCGCCCCGGGCTGCGCTGCTGCCTGCCGAGGGGGGGAGGTAAGACAGGTGCCGCTGAGCAAGTAGGACGTGGGTAGAGAAAACGGGACACAGGGCGGGTCAAGGGCCTGATGTGCCGGCCTCGGCGAGTCGGATCAGCGCCGTCCTGCAGCTCCACCAGGGGCCACCTTGAGGGCATCTCGGCCACGTGTGGCCCTTGTTGCCCCAGGTTAGAGCCGACCCATGGGGCCGTGGCCATGGGGCAGTGGCTGCAGGCTCTCCTGCTGAGGCCACGGCCCTGAGGGCCCCGCCACGCCCACGCTGGTCAGCGCCTTCCCCTGGC
>CAUYRT010038319.1:0-10050 GCA_963574885.1 Lepilemur ruficaudatus
ACAAAAATAAACAAATGGGACCTGATCAAATTAAAAAGCTTCTGCACAGCCAAAGAAACTATCACTAGAGCAAATAGACTACCCACAGAATGGGAGAAAATATTTGCTCTCTACACCTCCGACAAAGGTCTGATAACAAGAATCTACCTAGAACTCAAAAGAATTAATAAGAAAAAACCAAACAACCCCATTTATAAATGGGCAAAGGAGATGAACAGAAACTTCTCCAAAGAAGGCAGAATAATGGCCAACAAACGTATAAAAAAAGTTCATCATCTCTAATTATTAGAGAAATGCAAATCAAAACCACAATGAGATGCCACCTAACCCCAGTGAGATTGGCCTCTATCAAAAAATCCCGAAACAACAAATGCTGGCGAGGATGTGGAGAGATAGGGACACTCTTACACTGCTGGTAGGACTGCAAATTGGTGCAACCTTTGTGGAAAAGAATTTGGAGATTCCTCAAAGAGCTAAAAATAGAATTACCATTCAATCCAGTAATAGCATTATTAGGCATCCACCCAAAAGAGCATAAAACATTCTATGATAAAGACATCTGCACCCGAATGTTTATGGCAGCACAATTCACTATTGCTAGGTCGTGGAAACAACCCAAGTGCCCGTCAATTCGTGAGTGGATTGTTAAAATTTGACATATGTTCACAATGGAATATTACTGAATTTTAAGAAATGACAGTGAGCTAGCACCACTTATATTATCTTGGATTAAGCTTAAGCCCATTATTCAAAGTGAGGTGACACAAGACCCGAAGAATGGGCCCCACTTGTACTCGCCATCAAACCGGTGTCGACTGATTAACACTATGGTGCTCAGTGGGAGTGATCACTAGGGATTTGGGGGATGGGGGATAAACCCACGTCTGAGCAACATGGTGGGCTCTGTAGAGGGGTGGGGCATGCTTGAAAAGTAGTTAGGGAGAGGAATTAGGGGTCTCAATAGGGGAAAGGAGTTCCTCTAAACTGTTTTGTGTGATTAACTGTACACCTCGGTAAATTCACTGAAAATCATTTAATTGTACACTTAAAATGGAGTAAAGGCATGATTTAAAAAAAAAAAGTACAAAACGGATTCAGCATCATGCTAAAAACTCTACAAAAGGCATCAGCAAACTTAAAACAAGTCATTTGAAATTTTCAAATCTGAAAAATAAAAAAATGAACAAAAGTCAACAGAGCCTAAGGGACTTATGGGACATGGTCAAGTGGACCAACACGAAAGTTTATCTGAAAAAATAATGACCAAAATAAAAATTTTAGGAAAGATGTGTGTATTAGGGTTCTCCAGAGAAACAGAACCTATAGGATGTGTACACGGAGAGCAAGACGTCCATCATGAGATGTTGTCTCACACCATTACAGAGGCGGACAAGTCCCAAGATCTTCCCGGTGTGTCGGCAGGCGAGGGCCCCAGGAGAGCGGATGGTGTGGTTCTGGTCTGAGTGTGAAGGCCTGAGAACCAGGTGAGCTGACAACATATTAACAGTTTCAGTCAAGAGCTTGGCAGGCTCCAGATCCAGGAAGAGCTGATGTTACATTTTGAGTCTGAAGGCAAGAAAAGAAAATGACATCCTTATAGAATTTTTGTTCTGATCACGCCTTCAAACGACTGGATGAGGCCCACTCACATTAGAGAGAGCAACCTTCTTTACTTAGACTTCTGATTTTAACGTTAATCTCAAAAAATATCGTTAAACCAAAATATTGTTTAACCAAATAGCACAGCTCCTTGTGGCATAGTCACATTGAGACATGAAAATAATTATCACAAGGCCATTTGTGTCAACTTGTCATCCATACACCTCTTAAATTATACTTAATGTACCAATGAAGACAATAAGCAGGTTGTAAGTCCACCTAACATGATGCAACTGTCCTGTGTACCAGAAAAACCCTACTCCTTTCAAAAAAGAGAGATAAAGTCCTTGAATAATGCTTGCTTTTTATCTTCATCTCCATAATTTAAATACTATGAGGTAAAATTAATAAGGCTGTGATATAAAGACACTACATCTTATATGAGAAGGGGATAAGAAAGAGAAAAAAGCAAAGCTACTTGCTGTATATACAAATATATATATATTGTACATGTAGTTGATATTAACATTTGAACAATGCAAGGGTTAGGGACGCTGACTTCCATGCAGTCAAAAATCCATATATAACTTTGTCTCCTTCAAAATTTAACTATTAATAGTCTACTGGAAGCCTTACCAATAATAAAAACAGTCAATTAACACATATTTTCTATGTTATATGTATTACATATGGTATAATAAACTTACAATAAACTAAAGAAAAGAAAATGTTATTAACAAACCATAAGGAAGAAAAAATACATTTACAGTACTATACCGTATTTATCGATACCGTAAGTTTACATCATCCATTGACAAGATGAACTGTCTGTCTAAAATGGTGGGCAGCTGCAGCTGCAGACCTCAATCCATGCTGCATAGTAAGCAATTTAACTTTTTCTTGTAATGTCATGACTTTTCTCTGTTTCTCGGGAGCACTTCCAGCATCACTAGTGGGACTTCATGCGGGTCTCACGTCGTTATTCAAGGTTTGCAGTATTACAGTAAACATGATGAAAAATATGTAAGAGCTGGGAGAGAGAACTTTTTATTGAGTCACATAGTTTACTAGAGAAATGAACTGCTCAAGTAGAGATAATTAATGTCACATGGCAATTTAAGCAGATATTCACAGTAGCAATAGGAGTTGGTTACAAAATCATTAGGGTAGTAGAGTGTGCACAGTTAATTTTATGTAGTTGTGATTCTACAGCAGTAAATATGTTTATGTTTTTCTTGATTGTGAATATACCATGTATGATCTGTAAGTGTTTGCATGGTTTTGATAAGTTTTAACTTTTTATAATAGATTTGTGCATATTTTATAGTAGTAAATGATAAAAAGATTAGTATCTTCATATATTTAATGCATTCATGACATGCCTATCTTTTTCTTAATTTTTTCAATATTTCCAGGCTATATAACTCATCTGCAAGTTTTTTTCAAATTGCCCCAAATCTCCAAAAATTTTCCCATATATTTATTTTTAAAAATCTGCATATAAGTGGACTTGTGTAGTTCAAATCCATGTTGTTCTAGGGTCAACTGTATATACATACATATCTATCTGTCTACGCACAAATGTATTTATTATAAAATAAAGAGGAAATACTCATGACAATCATAGGCCTTGTATCCCTAACTGGTCATGTGATCATAGCTGGCATTTATACTTATCTTCCAGCACCCATTCCATATTCCCTTTGCCTTCGCAAATTCTTATGCTGATCATGGTTTTTTTACACTCTGGAATGACCCAAACTGTCATTCCTGAAAGGTCTGGACCATTAGTAGTCATGTCTGGATTAGGTTCTTACAGTTTTTCATTATCTTAACTGTAGGGAATAGTATTACCAAGAGGTGACCTAAGGGATTTCCTGTATTCCAGACATACTTTTCTTACATACACTGTAGAGTAATATCACAATTTTCCTTGGGTAGCCAGGATCAATCACCCAGCTATCACTGGAACTTCCTTCTTTGCCTATTAACTTAGAGGCATGAGATGAACAAAGTGGCTGGGTTTCAGTCTTAATTCCCGGTTCAGTGGAATTATTGCTGTCTCTTGATGGAAACACTTTTCCCTTTGGAACTAAGACCTCGAGGCCGGCAGAGCATAAGATTTTAGGAACAGGAGCAAAATTTGCTAGAGCGTTCCTAGGCGTTTTAGTGAGTGGAGCCACTCCCACATTTACCCTTTGACTCCTGGACTCCAAAATCCTGGCTATGCCAGAGAGAGCACCAGATAGTACCTGTTGATTCACAGCATGCACAGCCTTCCAGAGCCTCTTGTTCCAGCCTTGCAAGGTATTGTCACCTCAGTGTCACTGTAATAGTGTTCCAAAAGACCCTTCCACCATGCTAACAAGCTAGCTGCTTCAGAATGTTAGGGAACATAGCAAGACTGGTGAATTCCGTGAGAATGGGCCAACTGACTTACTTCATTTGCTGTGATGTGAGTTCCTTGATTAAAAGCAAGTACTCTGCAGTACATAGGCATTCTTTACCTGTGTAAATAATTTTGGCTGGAGAGTTTCATATAGAAAAGAAAAATCTATATTCAGAGTTAGTGTCTATTCCAGTAAAAACAAAATGCTGCTCTTTCCAGGATAGAAGAGGTCCAGTGTAATCAACCTGACTGAGCAGCCCCATGGAATAGCGCCCTACTGGGGACTCACTGGCGGATTGGGCACTTAGAGATGGCCATGGCCCGGTTGGCCTTGCTGAGTGGAAGTCCAGGTTGTAAGCCCATGTATAACCTCCATCTCTGACACCATGAACACGTTGTTTATGGGCCCATTAGAGAATGACAGGAGTGGCTTGGAAAAGATGTTGACTGGTGTCTACAGAATTGGTCATTCTATCTACTTGGTTATTAAAATCTTCCTCTGCTGAGGTCACCTTTTCATTCACATGGGGCAGAAATATCTCCGTTTTCTTTGCACATTCAGAGAGATCTATGTACATACCTTTTCCCCAAATTTCCTTGTCATCAATTTTTTAATCATGTTTCTTCCAAGTCCCTGACCATCCAGCCAAACCATTGGCCATAGCCCATGAATAGGTATAGAATTGAATAGGTATCGAATTATACATCTGATCAGTTGACCAATTCTTTTTATAAGGAAAGTGAACAGCCAAGTACAGTGCACAAAGTTTGTTTTTTGTTTTTGTTTTTTTTTTTTCCACTGAGAAGAGTACCACTCACCATTGGCCTGCAAGGGTGTCCTAGAAAGTGGCTGTAGTGCTGCAGCTGTTCATGTTCAGGTGGTGCCTCCATGTCATGCAGAATCATCCATAAATCAGGTCAAGTCTTCTCTTTCTCTATAAACTAATCATGGGAAACTCCCCACAAGGCCATAGATGCAGGCTGACAGAGAGAGGGCTCTGTAGCAGCAGCAGTGACCATAGGCATTTGGGCCACTTTTTCATGTAACTTATTTGTGACCTAAGGGCCTGCTTGGGTCTGATCAGGTATATACCATTGTCATTTGATGACAGAAAATTTGTGTGCACACCCAGTTTTATGACTTGGTGGGTCAGATAACATCCAGTCCCCAATGAGCAGTTGAGGCCATGTGATAACTTAGTGGCCCATGGTAAAGCATTCAGTTTCTACTAAGGTTCAATAGCATTCCCGGAACTCTTTTTCAAAAAGAGACTAGTTACCTGCAGATGATGACAGGACTTTGCTCCAAAATCCTCATACAGTTGAATAGGGACATGTCAAAGCTCTCAAACAGTATCACTATCAGCCACTGACACCTCAAGCATCATTGGATCGTGGATCTTATAGTCCAAGTGTCAGGTCAGATTGCATAACAGCCTGAACCTGTTGCAGAACATTTTTCTGTTCCAGGTTTCATCAAAGCTAGAAGCTTTGGGGGTCACTTGGTAAATGGGCGAAAGTAACACACCTAAATGTGGAGTATAATTCTTCCAAAATCGAAAGAGGGCCATTAGCCACTCTATCTCCTTCTTGGTTGTAAGAAGAGCCAGATTCAACAACTCATCCTTCGCCTTAGAAGGAATATCTCAACATGGCCCGTACAACTGGATCCTTAGGAATTTCACTAAGGCAGAAGACCCCTGATTTTTTTTTTCAGATTTATTCCCAACCTGCCTACTGGTATACACATGTCTTACCAATAAGTTTAGAGTAGTTGCTACTTCTTGTTTACTGGGTCCAATTAGCATAATATTATCAATATAATGAAATAGTGTGATGTCTTCTAGAAAGGAAAGGTGATTAAGATTCCCATGAACTGTATTATGACATAGAACTTGAGAGTTTATATACATCTTAGGTAGTACAGTGGAGGTATATTTCTGGCCTTACTAGCTCAAAGCAAACTGTTTCTGAGGGTCTTTAATAACATGAATGGAGAAAAAAGCATTTGCCTGATCAGTAGCTGAATACAAGTTATCAGGCAATGTGTTAATTTGCTCAAAGTATAAAACTGCATCTGCAACAGTAGCTACAATTGGAGCCATCATTTGGTTAAACTTATGATAATCCACTGTGATTCTCCAAGATCCGTTTGTCTTCTGCACGGGGAAAATAGGTGAGCTGAATGAAGATGTGGTCAGAATCACCACCCCTGGAAACATTAAGTTCCTAATGGTGACACTATTCTCCATAATTACTTCAAGAAAACAGTATTGCTTTTGGCTATTATCCTAGGTAGAGAAAGTTCTAGTGGCTTCCACTTGTCCATTTCCACCATAACAGATAGCCCTCACTCTGAAGGATGGGGGGGGGGAGCACTGTGGGGATTCTGCAAGTTGCTGTGTATATCTATTCTGCTTACGCATTCCCAAACTGAGGAATTAGTTACAGAATGGGTTTGCTAAAACACTACGCCCACCATGAGATGTACCTGAGTTAAAACTTCACAACACACCTGCTCTCTATAAGCCCTGTCTCTGAGTGATGGACTTCAGTAATGTCAGAGGTCTCCAAGAATGAGTGTCAGTCAGAGCAGTGTCCAGTAGTGACCTAAGGGGCTGATTATACCCTTTATTCCAGAATGTGGTTACCCTGGTAAAAGGCTATAGGTCCCTTTGGGGACAATGGGAAGAAAGATTAAGAGTATAGATATGTGGCTGCGTACTGAAGTCCATCCTCAGGGGTGCTTGGCCTCCACTTTACTCCAGGGGTTCTGGGTCTGTAGACTGGCTATGTCTGGAGCTGAGAGGCTGTGACTCTGCCTTATTGTGACATAGGTTAGACGTTTTTCACTTGACCTAGAACTTTTATGCTTATACAGATTGTGTAAGAATTTTTTAGTTTCCATATATTCTACTTCTTGGAACACCAGGACCAGCTAGACAGTGCCATAGATATGAACAAGTCAGACTATTCTGATTGCTCTTTTGACCCCGCTGTCCATTCCGGTGACCATGCCCATCTTGCCTTTGGCAGTTTAATGCTGCCACTTGGCCTCTGCCACCTTGGGATACAACTATTCCCACTGTATTTAGATTTCCCAGCAAGGTGGCTATCATTCCCACTGATGATCTTGCCTGAAGAAAGAGAAATTTGCAGAGCTTTTCAAGGCTGTTAGGGCTCTCCTTATAAATTCATTTCTCATAGTTGTGGTAAACAACTTCCGGACCATCCCTGTGTGAGTGAGTAAATGACAAATCCACCTCAGCATTCTCTTCTCCCTAAGCCTTTGAATTTTTTTCTCCCCATTAAACCAAGGCAGCCCAGCATTTCTAACTTGTTCACTGTGGGCCACGTTTTGTTTCATGTTTCACCAAACAAACTGTTAGAGTCCTTGCTGACTCCCTGAAGTGCAATATTACGTACGGAATGTCTGTTCAGTCGGATCATATGAATATATTCAGCCGGGTCCGACTTTCTGTTCCGTCCACCATTATCCAAAACCTAATACCCACTCCCACACATGTGCCCTGGGTGTCTGTCTGTGGATTAGAGAACTCGGGTACTTCTTTAGGAGTCTAGCATGTCTCTTCACGAGTCACACGCTGCACCTCACCTCTATAGTCCTGCTGGGACTTGAATCTAGTTATAGGTAGAAACAAAGAGTGGTGCGAGGGGCGGGTCCTGAAGAGACTCAGAGTTATCTGGCAAGGAAAACGCCACAGGGCAGCCAAGGCAGCTTTCTCAGCAAGGCATTGTCCCCTCCCGTGGGGGGGGGATGCAAAGACAACGTCAACTGTGGTAGGGAGGATGCTCATTCTAGGGATGGGGAGGCTCTTTCCACTGGGGGTAGAGAGGCTGCTTTCACTAGCAAAGATGACGTATCGGAATTTAGGGACTCAATGGCCCCACTTTGTCAGGCAGGGTCTTTCCAGACATCCCCATTCCAACTTGCAGGATCCTATTCCTCCCTCAAAATGTCTTCACTTTAATGACAAACACTCTGTATGGCTGGGAGTTCAAATTTAATTGTAATTCCAGCAGTTACAGAATGAAATTCTGGGTTTGATTTTTAACAATCTCAGCCCGGAGCCTACAGATAAGAAAGGTCTCATCAGGGCTGCATAGAAGCTTTCAGATCATTCATGCTACGCTTGAGCTGGAAATTTGAATTTGAATCCCCGAGCTCATCTTTTTCTTTCCCCACCTTGTCTAGCAACATTAGGAAAAAACAGCCTGGCAATTAATAGTTTTCTTTTCTTTTTTTTTTTTTCCTGATCCTTGTGTTATTTGTGATTGTTAGTTGCAAGCAATGTAAACTGATTCCAGATATTTTAAGTATAATATAAATTTATTAAGAGGCTACTGAATAATAACAATTGATATTTATTGAGGATATGTGTGTCACTTTGCAGGTATGGATACATTTAATCATCAGTGCATCTCTACAATATAGGAATTACTATCTCCACTTTACCAGTGAGAAATTGGGAGATGTAGAAATGAAGTAATGTAGAAAATATGATGCACACATACACAAACAACAGCTGGTTAAGGTAAGATTTGAATCCAGGTGATTTAAGTCTACACCCTTGCTCTAGAACAGTGATTTTCAAACTTACGGTTGTATCAGAATCACTTGCAGCACAGGCTAAATTACACATGTCTGGGCTCTTCTCCAAAGTTGCTGACTTAGTAGGTATAAAGCGGGATCAAGAGTTCGCATTTCTCCCAAGTTCCCAAGTGATGCCAATGCTAGAAGTCCGGGAAAATGTAAGAAACTCTGTTCATAATAACTATGCAAGGAGAGCAAGAGAGCCAGACTCTGAGGTTATAAAGCAATGACAGTGGCCCACATCAGAGGTGGAATCCATCAGGGAACTTCAGCCGCCACCACCATTCCTATTAACACAACACACACTGGAATAAGTGTGTCCTGCTGATCGGCCACCTGTCCCTTCTCCTGGTGGAACATTGACGCAATAGCGGGCATTACTCCCAGTGTTCTGCTATTTCAATTTCCCTGAAATAACTCTGTCTCAAGAGATTATTTTTTTGTGGCCCCCTGTCTCTTTGCATTTCACATTCCTGATTCAGAATCCAAGATAGGTACATGAAATTGGGGGGGCTTATGTCACATTCACTTGTCTTTGCTTGTAAGGGGTTGCTCAAAGCAATTTCAGATTCTACAGTGGATTGTAGATGAGTTGTTTTTGTGAACAAGATTTATTACATGTGGGGTTCAGAGACCAGATAGACAAAAGAATAATAGTTGCTTACTATAATTGTCTTACCACCTAAGGAGAAAACAGAATAAAATTTAAATCATTTTACAAATCTTTATTGGCCAAAAATTGTGTATCAGAAGCATAAGGCACCGGGAATACAAAATTTCATAATATATGACCTTGATGTATTTATCTCCACTAAAAGGAAAAATAAGGAATGTGATTATACAAATCACTTAAGGTTACACCTGTAGCAGGGCTCTAAGTGGAGACCAGCCTTCCGGTTCTAATCCTCCATGAACTCTAGTCCCTGAAAGCAACCTTTGTTCCGCCTTCGTCTGTTCTGGCTACTATTACAAAACAGCATGAACTGGGGGCTTACGAACAACAGCAATTTATTGCTAACAGTTTCGGAGCCTGTGATTTCCAAAATCAAGGTTCCCGCAGATTCTGTGTTCGGGGAGGGACCACTTCACAGATGGCGCTTTCTCACTCCGTCCTCAAATGGGGAAGGGGAAAAAGGGTTTCTTCAGGGCTCTTTCTTTCTTTTTCTTTTTTCTTTTCTTTTTTTTTTTTTTTTTGTGTGTGTGTGTGTTTGGCTGCCACTCTGCAATGAAAGTTTCTTAAAGAGCAAGGTCTCTGTCTTATTCATCTGTGAATCCTCCCACTCCAGGCCCCACTCAATACTTTCTTAACCTTACAAGTTTTCTGACTAAATAGTGTCTGAGAATAAAAAATAAGAAGGAAGGGTATCTACTACATAGTAGAGTAATTTCACTAAGGTAGAACAGTTCCAGTTAATGAAATTTCTTATAAATAGTTTTTTTTTTTTTA
>CAUYRT010038320.1:0-48453 GCA_963574885.1 Lepilemur ruficaudatus
CACACACACATGCGCGCACAATCTGCCACTCATTAGCACTGCTATCATGTCCACACTAACTAAATACATTTTTATACATTTATGAAGGCAAAGCCAATGGAAAATGCATGATACTTTTAGCAATTCTATCACCATTTTCATCTGGAAAATACATTTAGAGAAATTCAATAGACATAATTTTAAATTTACAGGCACAATTAATGACTTCATTAATTAAACATAACCTAAAACTCTTACGTTATAGTCAGTTGGGAACACACATTTGTCAGTTGATGATACTTAAAGATATATATCTCTCCCAGGCCAAGCACTGAGAAAAGAGATTTGCACATATTTTCTCTTTTTATGCTCACAGTGACCCAACCATTCCCATTTTACTGAGGTTCGAAGCAGTTAAACTCTTTTGTACACACCCACTCTAAATTAAAGGGGACAAAATGAATATCTACGTGACAGGGGAGACAATTACACTGACATCTACATTACAATTACAACTACACTGGGGACAGCCAGTATAGGACCTGGGCTCCAAGTCCCAGCCCACTGGTTTGCAATCCAGATCCTACTTGGCAGCCATATACCTGGGGGCAAGTTATTTAAATTCTCCGAGCCTCATTTGTCTTAGATGTAAAATGGGGATACAGTTATCTACAAGGCTGGGGAGGACTGAACGAGATTAAATGAGATAATGCACCGCCTTGGCTAATGCTCTGTACATGGCAAGTACTCAAGGAAGATAAGGTTTCTCCTTATCTTCCCTAACAAAAATTTCCTTTGACAACATACCAAGAAAGTAAAACGCTCTCCTTTCCCATTAGAAAGCAGCAGAAATCAGCCATAGTCTGCATTCATCAAACCTGTCAAGCTGTTCAACGTCCATTATTCTTTTTTATTATATTTAAGGCACTTAAAATAATCTCCCAGTGATTTATTCTCCTTTTAACTAGATGCAGTAATTAGAATATCTTTTATGACATGGCAGAGTTTTCATTTCAGTCAAGGTGTGACTGTTTTAGAAAGCCACCGTTCAATGAAGAATATTACAACCCTGAAACTAACTGCTTTTATTCTCATCTTGAATAGAAGCACAAACACAAAATGAAGAGGATACGCAGTGTATTTCTATAGCTGAAAGACGAAAATGCTCAAGCATGCATGAGCCAGTAATTCCCAAAATACCTTTCATGAACTGAAAAACAGATATGTATGTTGCCATGGCATTCGGCAAAATTAATACATTTGAAATTTGGATTATGTATGGAAGTTAAGTCTGGTAAGTTTTTTTTTCCTTCCCATAACGTTGGCATATAACCATTTTTTAAAAATTACCCAAAATATATATATACATTCCCCAGAAGAAAAAAAGAAATAACAGCAAAAAGTTTAGGATCCCAAGAGAATGCACAGATTACTGCATTATTACTTGTCAAATGGAGGCTTGCTTTCCAACAAATTCTGTTGAATACACTGAGTGCTGACTACATGTGTGTCAAGATTCCAGCCCTGGCTCAGTCATTAGCTAGCTGGATTAACCTTGTGTAAGTCATTTAATTTCTCTGGGATTCGATTTCCTCAATTGTAAAATGATAACTTCGATGATAATCTTTGTTGTGCACTTCCTGTGTGCAAGAACTGTTTTACGTACTTTGTGTGTGTTTGTTCCTTCATTTAATCCTCACCACATACTAGGGAGCTGAGTAGTGTTATCACCATCCCATTTTCAAAGAAAGACAAACAACTCAAATAGAGGTTACATAACTCATTCTAGAGAGGAGTCCCCTATTTAGGATAGGATTTTGCTAACTTGTCTCTCCAACGCTTAGATGAGATCATTTTGAACATCCCTCACAGAAGTCAAATTCCAAGATGCCATGATTTCTCCTTTAGGGATCTTTTTACATTCCTCAATAAATTATCTATTTATCTCCCTGGCCACATTGTAAATTTCTTAGGGTCAGACACCAATTATTATACATTATTATAACAAAAATAAGGACAAAGCTCTGTAAGAATGTAAAAAACAGATTTGATGGTTTGCAAATAAATTCCTAAAGGCAGTGGCTAAATCCTTATGAGGCAGAAATTAATCACCTGGTGCCCTATGGTCCATAATCCAATACTTTAGGGAAACCAACATACACAGCTATTAGTGAACTCAAAAGATCGGCGTAATCAAGCAGAAAATGATGAGATCTGCACTCAGCGAGCTGATGGAAGAGTTTCTTTAATAACATTTGAATTTAAGAATATGTCTACAGTACTTCCACGGTAAGCAAATGAGATTATGTACCTGTAGGTGGGCATCACACACAGGCAGTTGTTATACGGAAGTGTACATGTGATACACTGTTAAGAGGTAGTAGCTAGTAGTGATTGCAAGCAGGAACTCTAGAAAGAAACGGCTCACGTTCAAATCTTGCTTCAGCCAAATAAAAACCCCGGGAGTTTGGAAAAGTGACATAGCCTATGTGTGCCTCCGTTTCCTCAACTGCAAAACAAGGATCTGCTTCCTCACAAAACAGTGGTAAGGATTAAGAGTTACTATATGGAATGGGCATGGAACTGGACCTAGCACCTAAGTGCCACCTAATACTATTAGTATGCTCTGTATGTATACATATACTTCACTGCCATATCCACATTTGTACACATTTTTGATCACTGATGACACAACAGTTCTGCCTTCTAGTTATGCAACAGGTACGAAGGAAATGAACTTTCGCTCTTAAATTCAGCACTGAGTTATCCCATTCACTTTCTTATTCATTCATTCAATGAATAATAATTAAATGACTTCTCTGTGCCAGACAACATGCCAGGAACAAGGGGTTTAGCAATGATTAAAGGAGACGTGGTCCCTATCCCCAAGGAACCTATGCAACAGCAAGCAAAACAGACTTTAAAAAAATAATTTCACCCACAGGATTGTTTTTTGGTGTGTAGGGATGAGGGGGTCATAATTTAAGAGTTCCACTCAGGGCTGCCCATTACTTACTATCGATTTCTGTTGGCTTTTTATCCAATATGACTTCAATAGACAGACATTTATGACTTAAAAATTTCAGTTATCCAGTTATAAACAGGATAACTATGAATTAAATGCTTAAAAGTAAAAAAGAATCACAATAAGCAGTTCCAACAAAAAAGATTATTTTCATTTTATTTGCAAAATCAATGACAAATCAATGTTTTCAAAAGCATCTTCATTTTAAGCATTAATAATAATCCTCAGAATGCCCAGAACACAAGCAGCAGCTAAGTTAAGTTGTGCTGGGTTGTGTTTCTAATTGTTTTTCAATCATAGGAAGGAGCCTGGGGGAGGTATAGAGAAGAATAAAGTTTAATTTTTGAAAATCTACAAATAAGTCCCCCAAAATTAACCAGATGCACAGCATGTTCCTACAATCAAGTATCAGCAACCAAAAGTAGGTGAGAAAAATAATAAATTTTCAGCTTTGAAGGCTGTAATAATATCACCATTATAATTCATCCAAATATATCAACACAGGCTTTACATTAACAGCCTTACTTTCAAAAATAGACATAGCACCACCATAACATTTCATATTTTCAGTGTTTGGAAAGAATGTCAGGGAAAGCTCCCAGCACGTGTTTCCATCAATCAGAGTCAGTGAAGGGGGAGAAGACGGAGAAGAAGAAACAACAGGGAACGAAAGCCACAGCTCCTGCATTGTGTGGGCTGAGGAAGGGTTGGGTTCCAGCTCCTGAGGAGAAACATTCTCTAAAGCTCCATGCCGATTCCAGACAGATTCCCAACAGCTGTTGAGCCACCAGCACTTTACAGCAGACAGAGCTTTACTACAAAACCACTTTAGCAGTTTTTAAACTTCAAACACCTTATTCGCTGAAGCAAGGCAGACTTCCCCTCCCATCTGAAAATGCACGTCAAGCTAATTGCACTCTGCCTATTCTGTGTTATCGCTGTGTCTTTTTAAAATATGATGGCATAAAGTAATATTCTGTGACAGGATTCTTAAAGGCTGTGACGGGATGCCTTTTGAAACCATATTGTAAATTGTTCTGTGAATACTATCTCTGTCAAGTAGACAAGCCATACTTAAATTTACAACAAAACATCCCGATGGGTTAGACTGAACTGGTCACTTGTTGGACAAAATTTATTTAAATGTCTAGTTTTTTAGATGCCCCGAAGATCTAGTCAATATATAGCTATATAGCTAGCCACCTACAACTACCATGGATACCTGTTTACACCCATTCTGCGAAGAATTCAAGGAATAGGAAGCTACTTAAAAGGGTATTCCTAAATAAATAAATAAACAAACAGGTGCAAACTTCCCTAACAAAGCCTTGACGACCCTTATGCTTTCTACGACATTTAATATTTCCTAGGCCACCTTTTTGGTCCATTCTTTGAAAGAGTTGTGAGAAAATTTTTGCCCAGGGAAATTCAGTTCAGTCAAAAGAGGCGAACAAACAGTGCTATAAAATCCTCACTTTGTGATCTGCTGCTCTAGTCCCAGACCTCTTTAGAAAACAAACTGCCATTTGTGCAGTGATTCAGTGATATATAAAAACAAAGATGAGGACCTAAAATAACAATTCTGTTTTATCAATTTAGACCAGAACTGGAATTCCCACCGAGTGTCGCAGCACTCGTGTTCTTTGCCGTGAAACCACCGAGAGCTGAAAGGAGGTTCTTGTGACCTCACTGGCCCCACCCACCGGGAGAATGGAGTGAGCTTCTGTGTGTTCAAATGAACCTCTTACTTTGTTCCGTAATCCGAACAAGTTTGAGTGATGCTTAAAAATGTGAATATGTAAAATTTAGGTTAAGATTTGAATCCCAATTTCTTGAAACAGAAAATGTGTGAAATGGTTTGCTGGGCATATTGCACTTACTTTATTTTAATGATTAACATGTGGATCCATTGCTTTGTTTTCTTAAAATTCTGCAAGGGAATTCCAAGGAGGAATCACACCCCATCGAGGTGGTAATCTTCATTTAGGCAGAAATCTCCTAGCTGTGGTCAGCAACTTCAATGATTTGCAAAATAATTAGGCTCTGTAGTCACACAGATCTTGCCAAGAATGGAGCCAGAAAAATTTATCTTTTCTGGTTCTTGGTGGCATGCAAGAATATGCTGAATAAATTTTGACCCCAAGTGCCTCCACTGCCCCGATTCTAATTTCTCTCACTAATCTCAAGAATTATCTTTTTTACTCAAACTAAAACTACTAAACCAATTGTGAAACTACCTTCTGCCCCTTGCAATAAATCAGATGGTGATATGTTCTGAGAAATGCATTAGGCCTGTGGTCCCCAACCCCTGGGCTGCAGACCTGTACCAGTCTGTGGCCTGTTAGGAACTGGGCCACACAGCAGGAGGTGAGCAGCAGGCCAGCCAGCAAAACTTCATCTGCATTTACAGTTGCTCCCCATTACATCACCCCATAAGCTCCGTCTCCTGTCAGATCAGCATGGACATTAGATCCTCATAGGAGCGTTGAACCCTACTGTGAATTCTGCATGCGAGGGATCTAGGTTGTGCGTTCCTTATGAGAATCTAATGCCCCATGATCTGAGATGGAGCTGAGGCAGTGACGCTAGCGCTGGGGAGCAGCTGCAAATACAGATTATCATTAGCAGAGAGATCTGACTGCACAATAAATGTAATGTGCTTGAATCATCCCAAAACCATTCCCTACACCCTCCCCCGCCTTGCCCCGCCCAGTCTTCCATGAAAACAGTCTCTGGTGACAAAAAGATTGGGGACCACCGAATTAGCTGATTTTGTTCTATGAACATCATAGAGTAGTATACTTACATATACCAAGACGGTGCAGCCTACTACACACCCAGGCTAGATGGTATGGACTATTCCTCCTGGGCTATGGACCTATACACTGTCACTGTACTGAACATACAAGTAATTGTAACACAATGGTATCTGTGTGTCTTAACATTTCTACACATAGAAAAGGTACAATAAAAATGCAGTATAAAAGATTAAAAGTGGCACACCTAGAATGGGCACTTACCAGGAGTGGAGCTTGCGGGACTAGAAGATGCTCTGGGTGAGTCAGCAGTGAGTGATGAGTGAATGCGAAGGCCCAGGGCATCACTGCACACTAGCGTAGACTTCATAAACACTGTGCACTTAGGCTATACTACATTTATTAAAGAAAATTTTCTTTCTTCAATAATAAACTAACCTTAGCTTACTATAATGTTTTCACCTTCTAAACTTAACTCCTTTAAATTTTTGATTCTTCTGTAATAACACTTAGATTAAAATAAAACACCACACAGCTGAACATCCTTATTCTATAAGCTTTTTCCCACTTTTAAATTTTTTTATTTTTTATCTTTTTACTTTTTAAGCTTTTTTTATTGAAAACTAAGACACAAACACACACATTAGCCCAGGCCTACACAGGTCAGGATCATCACTATCACTGTCTGCCATCTCCATGTCTTGTCCAGCTGGAAGATCTTCAGGGGCAATAACATGCATGGAGCTGTCATCTCCTGTGATAACAATGTCTTCTTCTGGAATCCCTCTCGGAGGACCTGCCTGAGGCTGCTGTACAGTTTACAGGTAACCTCCCTTTTTTATGTAAGTAGGAGTACACGTTAAATAATGATGAAAAGTACAGGCAGGAATTTTTCAGCTCCATCATACTCTTATGGGACCACCGTCATACATGCAGTCTACTGTTGACCAAAGCCATTATGTGGTGCATGGCTGTATTAGCTTCCTCCTAGCCCAGAGGACTCTCTTGAAAACAAAGAACTATAATCAGATAATAACCAAGTCCAATAAATCATGTACTTTTCTAGCATGGCCAATGCAATACCTGTGGACCCATCTCCTGGATTCCTCAACTAAATACTATTCATCGAAGGGCTACTAATGTAGAACTTTGTAGAACTTAGGAATGTACAAATGCTCCAATTTAGACATCTGAAGTTTTCTAAAAATCTTACTCTTTCTTCTCTTAGACACACATCAGGAGACTCACTCTTTTCTAATGTGTGTTTCTAAAAGTGGATAAAATGAAACAAATTAGTTAGATGCTGCAAGAGAAAAATTACTTCAATAATAATCTTCCTAGTTTGCTTTTACATAGTAGCATGAAGATTGGTTGCTATTTTATCTAATGCCAATGTTTACAAACTTGTGTTTCTGGACTCCTCAAAGACACTGACTTTATATTTAGCATAACATGGGCCCATTTGCCATCTCAGCAGTATTTACTCTAGTTCCAGAGCCCTTATTTCACCTCCAACAGTGTGTTCCTCCATTCCTTCCTCATGGATTAGGACGGCGGAACCCACTGGTGGTGAGTCACCAAGCTGCAGTTGATTTAGTGGGTACAAATAATTCAGTTACAGCCTCTTCTTTGGTAAAATTACACAGGCCAGAAATTTGGTCTTGTATGTGTGTTAGTAAAGCACCACGTATACTGACTGTGTTATATAAATAATGAAAATTAAATTACAGGATTTTAGGGACACATTCCAAACAATTCACTTTACTGCCAACTACACTGGGCGCATGACCAGCTGTGGAGAAAAGAATGTCCCCCTCCTCTTAAATCTTTATGTAGCCCTTTTCATTGATTTCCATAAAAATGGATTGAATCAGGTATTTGTTATGCCCAACCTTCTAAAATATCTGCATCAAAATCATTATGCTTATCCCCAAAAAACCTCTTCGTTTAATGTTTAGTGATGCATGTTTCTGAACGAGATAGCCATTCTCTTCCCATCTCAATGTGACCAAAATGCCAAGGCCCAAACCACCTTCTTTATACATCACTCCCCAAACCTCAAAAATCATTCTCCTGCTCCTTCATGGGGCTTATACAATCAATCACAGCTAACACTTTTGAAGCTTTCGACACGCATCACTGAAGTCAGTGCTTTTTATCGATTAGTTTATTTATTCCTCACAAATCCATGAAGTAGACACTACTACTCTTGCCATTTTACAGATGAGCAAACTGAGACTCTGAGAAGTAGATGAAGTTTTCCAATGTCACGCTGCCAGGGAATGGCAAAGCCAGGCTTCCCACTTTATAGTCTGACTCCCAAACAGAGCCTCCTAACCAGGGTACATGCACGTCTCTTCCAACCTGTGACCAAGCACAGTCAATGGTTTCCATCTCCACGAGAAACTTCCGATGTTTCTTCAGACTCCTCATTGCTCTTTACTTGTGAGGTATCTTCCCTGTCTTTCCTGCACCTGGATTATTCCTGCACCTCACACTTGCCAAGTTACTTTCTCCAACTTATTTAAAATATACTTCAGAATTTAAATACTTTAAATTTAATTAAAAAATACTTCCCCTCAAAAGCCAGGGGAAAAATAAGATGAAGGAAATACAATTTAAAAGAAAGAGCACGAGGAAAAGGGAAAAAAAATATGCCTGGCTTCTACTTTTCCTGTAAAACAGACAAAACTGTATTTTCTGTGCTGAATTGAGCCCTACGGTGTTAGACTAAACAACGTCAAATGGCAATCACCATTTTCGATCAGCTCTCAGGAAGTCCATGATGCCATACAAATAATTGAAATTCAAAGGTAATTCTCTGACACGCTTTACTTCAACAATAATTTACTCAGGGTTCTCTGAGTACAGAGCAACCCTCTACTTACCTTTTTTAAACATCTCATCCCATCCCATTCCATCCGGTACCGCTGTTTATGTATACCTACGGCTCCAGCCAGGCTGTCAGCTTCACGAGGTCAGGCACTACTTTATGCCTATCTTTTCATTCCAGACAGAATGCCTAACTCCAAAGCCCTTGCTCAGAAATGACGGTTAAAATTGGACTAAATTAATTTCTGCTTGTTTAACATAGCTTATGAATAAAATTAAGGTCACTAATATATTATACATAATTTGGGTTTAATCCTGACATTTATGACATGGGAACGATTTTATACCCACCTTAAAAAATTAGCTATGACCCTTCTTTGTCAGTCTCACGATTAACTTACTTTAAAATAAATTAATTACTGGCTTGTGACCAATTTTTCAAATGCTAAAGAGGCATTTTTTTGAGTAACTTCGTTCATGCCAGCAACACCACCTTAAAGCACTGAGGTTTTATTTTTTTAATCTCCAAGAAGAGAAAAGGCCAGGCCATGAAACATGCTCGTGCCGAACCTGAAAACGCTGCAGAAATGAAACATACTGTACCAGTAATACTGTTTTTATACATCGCTTAATGGGCAGGATGCCACCGAACGGATGGCTGCAGTTCAACCGACGTGCTCTGCCATCGCCAACAGCTGCAGAACCCCCAGACTGAACTGCACACTCCCCATCAAAGCTCGTTTCGTCCATTGTTACTCATAATGTGATCTAAAGGAACATTTACAGGATCTCATAGAAAGTTTAAATGTTGTTTGATGAGAGTCATTAGATATTTAAATCAGAAATGAACGGCACAGCAAGAGAAGCAATCACAGCACACCTAAAGTAGAGCACACAAAACTTCCAGGGTATTCTCTCCACGTGTTCACTGCTCACATTTGCATCCATTGTATATCATACCAAGAACACAAACCACAGAGGGAGAAAAAAAGCCATAGGTTTCAAATCCCATTTCAGGTATATGTCTCCACCTTTGAGGAGCTTGATGGAAGCTTGTCCTGTGAAAAGGATGATTTTTACAAGAGTGACTTGGAGGCAACGGCAAAATTCCACATTTGCAATCAACCAAAGCATTTGGATAATTTTTTTAAGAAAATAACGTCACTTAATGTCCTCCTTTGGTCATTTTGTTCACTGAGCTTCATTCGGGTAACAATGTTTGCTTCCAATCCTTAAGATCAAGACCCTCAGGGTACTTTACTGGCAAGGAGATAATAAGGCCCCATGGATTGAATGACGACTATGACTTCTGCAAATATACCTTTCAATACCCAAGAGGATGGCTTAAAACTGGGATTTCCATCTGGGTATATAGAAGCAGTGTCCTGGAATTCACAATGACACAGGATAAACATTAAACACCATGTGTCATCCTGAGCTTCAACTTCATGGATATTTTTTGTTCCGGCATGCAAATAAATTTTAAGCTTTGGGTGGGAACTTTCATACTAGTTCCCAAGCTCCCTGTGTTTATGTATTTACTTCTGTTTTTCATTTGGGTGGAAAAGTTTACAAAGCTCTACAGTCAATCTTGTACATAATGGATCAGTAAATATCAAGAATGAGTCCCACAGTATACCCTAACATTCAACGATTTTGGCGTGGTGAGGCTAGTGGCTGCTCTAAGCATATTTAGGATAACAAACATTTCAAAACTATATTAAATATTCAAGTCTCAAAGTAAGACTCACAGAATCTTAGGATGTTATAACCCTTGATATTAACCAAGCCCAATCCAACGGAATCCAATTTTTTCACGTATTTTTAAGAGAAAGAGGTAAGAAAGACATGATAGTCTGAAGGAAAAAGAACAATGAAACAAGCATCCATTCTGGTCCTTAGTAAATAAATTTCATATTCCTTAGTAAATAAATTTTTGAAAATACATAAAGAAAAATTATAATTAGCTGGTAAATAGTAATTAAATTATCTAAATACAAAAGAAAAATATAAAGTGGCTCAGAATTTTTAAAAAAGGTTTATAGAACAGCTTTAATGAGTAAAAGAAAACCCAAAGTCAGCATAGCATATAGAGACAACAGAACCCCAAATCCACTTTAAAGGAATATAAATGTTATACATTAAACTCTCGTGGATAGGGCCATTCCATTCTGTGCTTAACTATTTTGGTAAAATTTAGAAATGTATTTTCTATTTTAATTTTAGTGTGAAATAAGGTTGAGGGGGAAAAGTAGAACATCTATTTGGGAAAGCAAGAAAAAATTTAAGGGATATAACACCAGTTTGATTAATAAAGGATACATGTTGAATTCTAACTTTTCTATATATTCTTCCCCGGTCACAGTCAATAGAAGTGGTAGTTTCTTTCTCTGTGATCCATTGGAAATTCTTACATTTTTTTATATTCTGCCTTATATTCATGTGTACTCTGCCTTGAATTAGGCAAGTCACTTACAAGACATCTTGAATACTATTTCTCATGTATAAAACTGAAATAAACTACTTTTGAGCATCTAAAAGTATTAAAAATATATTTGTAAAGTATCCTTAAAGTTCAATAAAAAGCATGGATATTATCACATTCTGCTTTGAAGGAAGCGAGTAGGGCATCATGTGCAATGTGCATGCACAACTCCAGGGGGCGCTATGCAGTGGCCCTGGCACTAGCTAGAATTTCAACATCTTTCCTAGGCCCCAGAACAGATCTTCAGACATATTTATTTCCCAATAAAGATTTAGGAAACCAAAATGAATTCTATAATTTCACAGTTGAACAAAAAAGGGAAACTAAACCAAAATAATGTTAATATAAAACAGATTAGCCAACAAATAGCAGAGGCTGCCTATTAATACAAAAATCTAATGAGAGACAGGGATTAACAGCAGGGTACGTCCTTCCCTTTCTTTACTCAATTCAAAAATACTTTGGCTTGATATCTTAACTGCAGGTAATTTTTTTCCCGATGCATACTCTTACTTCAATTATGTTTAAATAATTCACAAGGAAAAGCTGTTTTGAAAAGCCTAACTCCCCTTTATATTTCCTTTCCAAAAATGTTTTGTCCTTCCACTAAACTCCAGAGGCAAGTGATCGACTAAATCAATCAGCATATGTTCTTGGGTTAACAATAATTTGTTAAACCTAGAAACTCGACTCACAAAACACAACCTGTAAAAACGTGAAAATCTCATCCTACAAATCGAAACAATGTGAATACTAAAAAGAAAGCTGCCTACCCAGCCAGGGAAAGCCATCAGTTTGACCACCTCAGCTAGATGTAACTCTCCAACAGACTGCAAAGTTTTCAAATTAATTCGGTCACTAGTATATCCATATATCCAAGACACAAGATACAGTAATTCAGCTTAGATGGATACAAATCATAAATGAGTAACAGTTGCAGAAATTTGACTACTGGCTAATAGAAAAATATTTGGGGCGGAGGGTTGATTTGATAGCATTGTTGTTACAGACTTGCAAAAACTATGAACATAAATACACTGTACATAATGCACCCCATCAACAACCTGCCCACTGAATATTTTATGTACATTGTGTGTGTTCTCATAAAAATTGTTGTTATCCAGTTCCTACAACCGCCAGAATTAAAGCTATAAAACTCTCAGTTAAAACTGAGGTAGAGAAGTCTCTAATCCTTCCTTCTCAATATGTTATATCAAATGTCTTTTAGTAACTGCATTAGAAAGCAATTACAGCTTAATAGCTGTCTAAATCCATTATCAGTGTACATTTAACCTTTCAATATTTAAAGATAATATTTAATTTGAGCAAATTAATGGACTGCCTGTGAGACCGAATACATCTATTTAGTCTTTCTGGTTTTCCATCAACGATATTTCTCTTTAGAGACCTGGTCTTGTGACAAGAAGTCTAGTAAAAATGGAGTTCTTTTTATTTGTAGTTTAAACAGATATTAATAAATGAGAGGCCAATCTAACCCCAAATGAGAAGTAATGTCCTTATTAACTGCGTGTGTCTTCTGCCATTAACAAAGCTGCTTTTAATTCTTTGTAGATTAATTTGTATCATTAATAGTTAAGTGAGCTTATATACCTTTATCTTTCAATGTAATATTTCTTCAAAATTCAAACTGTTTAATCTCTTTGACTTTAAAAGGATTGAGCGGTTTTCCAGAATAGCATTTTTTTCCACAATGCTCTGTATTTCACATCCTCCATTCAAGAACAATATCATAGTAAGAACTATGATAATGTCTTTAGCATCTCAGTAATATTTTAATAGACTAGATCAATCAGGAAAAAAGCCACTGTAAAATGAATATGGCATTACTTCCCAATAGTGTTACATTAATGAATGTAATAAATAAGATATTAAATTAACAATAGTAGATATCAGCTATCAATAAGCAAATGCAAATCCTCCGATTGAACAGTTTCATGATTTAAGGCCTACTGCATTGAGAATTTCAAAGGGAACTTTTCCCATAGTATAGTAAATACACACTATATATTGCCCTTTTTTCCTTAAATAAAGGTTAATCTCATTGTTCATTAAAATAAAACTACTGAATCATCTCATTTCTTTCGTGTTATTCAATTCAATGCAAGAGCTTTAGCTATATATTTACAGATATATAAAATAGAGAAGTTTGTTAACATCTTAGTCACAGTAACAGGTTAACATAATTCGAGTGTGAGTAAAGTACTTTAAGACTAGTTTAAAACTGAGCTTGTTCCCACCACTTCTCTCATTCCCAACTTTATGTAAGTCTCTGGGACCCAGAATCCAGGAACAACGTCCTATGCTCACCATCCGAAAGCACCACTGCCTTTGTCATACCCAGCTCCCAAAAATGTGTCTTCCATCCCAAAGGACCACTGGATCATCCAAATCATATGTAGATGTTAAATTCCTGTTTAATGCAACACCTTTCTACCCTAGAGTTTGGCATCAGTCAGATTTCTAATACAGCTTCTTTATCCAAATCTATGCCTAAGAGCATCTAAGGTGCTTTTGTTGTCCCCAAACTAACTGGGCACAGTGGCCCACACCTGTAGTCTCAGCTACTTGGGAGGCTGAGACAGGAGGATCACTGGAGGCCAGGAGTTCAAGTCCAGCCTGGGCAACATAGTGAGACCCCCATCTCTTAAAAAAAATAATAACCACACTAATAGGAATTACTAATAGCAATGCAATTATTGCACTGATAATTGCATTTATTTCTTTTATTTCAGGATTAAAATTCTGAACAAAACAATTCAAAATATATTTCAAATGTTTACAACTTCCATAAATTGTTTTTTTGTTTCCTTGCTCAAAAACAAATCTAAATATATTTAGAGAAAATACATTCACAGGTTTCAAAAATCAAAATAATATGAAAGTTTATACATTTGGAAGTCTCATCCCTACCACACTATTTTTTACTCCCTCTCCAGGTAACTTTTGTTCTGACATGTCCAGACTGAACTATCACTTTAAGTGGGAATATTAAAAAACTATATGAGCTGGTGAAAACCTGTATTTCCAACCAAAATATAGAGGTCCCACATCAACCACAGTTTACACTGTGCCCTGTATCTTCCAAAGTTGAATATGTAGGAAAATCTTAATCCAGCAAAAAAGTAATCCAACTTACTAAGAAGTCATTTCAAATTGGAGTATTTTAATTGTAGTTTTCCCATCTGAATCTTATTAATTTTAACCAGGGATTATGAAACCGGAATGTAAGTAATGACAAAAATAGATCTCTCTAGTATAGGTCTATAAAATCAACAAAATAAATCAAGAATTACTTTTCCTCATTTAAAAAATTCAAATATTTCCCAAAGAGAAAATTAACAATAATTATAAAAGTATATGCATAAGCTTGAAGAATGTCCTTTAATTTTTTTAATAAATTTCTTTAGATCAACGAAAACAAGAATTAAAAATGGACTCATTTCAAGCCAGAATCTGTCTGTTATTGTTACTGTTTTTAGGTAGGGTTTCCATGGGGCATTTCTCTTTGAAAGGATGTGATATAAATATTTAGATCACTCCTAAGTGGCACAAAGAGGCCTTAATTATAATTATCAAAAAAGTGACCTAAATACATTCTAGGATTCACATTCCTAGACTGGGAGAATCGGTTGCCCACTTGACTTAATGGCAGGTAAAAAGAGAAACGGCCAAAGAAAAAGCATAATTTTTTTTTAAAAAGACAACGGTAAATTCATTGAATAGAGATTTCTAGATAAATAAAAGGTATGTGCAAAGGAAAAAAAAGAAAAGAAAAGAAAAAAGAAAGAAAAGAAAAATTAGTGTGATCAAAGCAACCACCAACACATACCAACCACCAGGCATTCTACTATATCAAAGTCAAAGAGAACACGTTTCCCAAAGCAAAAGAAAAAAGTAATAGTTAGTTAGACATCCACTTGTGGCCATCAGAAATGCTACCTTAATTTGGCCTTAATGACCTATAATCACTTTTAGCATATGGCTTTTAAGACCACTATTATTTAGCTTGATCTATGGATATAATGGAGCAGAACAGAACTGTGGATGTATAATCAAAATAAGTTCCTGTAAAAGTGGAATACGTAGTACGTTGCTAATGCGTAAATGACTAAATAACTTAATTAGGTGAAATGAAGTGCACTTATAAACATAGATACTTAAACTGAATCATGATAATGTCGTGTACATGAATATATTCTTTAAAAAATGATTATTAACCAAACAGTAAGGAATACAAAGAGCAAGAAATACGAAGGGACTAGCACATACGAAACCAACACTGGTTAACACTGGCCTCTGAACATAAACGGATGAAACACAACCTAGATTATTTCTAGCTATCAAAAATATCAAACATTATCAAGGGATGTTTTTCTTTAAAAAACCTTACTTTGGTAAAAATTATATAGGCACATGACCTACTGCCTGGATTTGGGCTCCAAAATTTTACTTTTGATATTAAAGGGTAGTTTTAAGACAAGAAAGAAAGACAAGAAAGGAAAGAAAGACAGAAAGAAAGACTGAAGGAAAGACAGAAAGAAAGAAAGATCAATAAATAAATATGTCTTTTTTTTTTCCTTCCGGTTGTGCCATTCCATACATGTGTACGATGACACAGAGCACCTTTCTGGCTGTCCCAGGCATAACATGGATGTTAACATCCACACAAAACGGCTGCTTCCTGGAGCAGATAAAGCATCAGACAAGCACAGCGGGCAGAGAGTGTGAAGTGCACATGTGGGGCCTTGATCCAAAACACAGCTGCCGGATCTAATTTTAGGCCAACTGGCCTTGTCAGTGTCTCTTAACAAGGAAAATTTCCCCACTGAATATTAGAAGCTGCAAATAAAAAAAGAAGAAGAAGAAGCAGCACGTAATAATAACCCCACTGCCATTTTATACAGAAAATAGGTAATGCGAGTCATCACAGAGAACTTAACCAGCACTGTGAAGGGTATTTCAGTTAAGGAAGTTTTATTCCAAACAGATGACCCATGAAGATGCAAAAATACATGAGCCCACATAGACATTTATGCAGCTAATAATGCAAGACCACTCACAGGTTCGGTAAAGGAAATTGACTATTTGTGAGCGCTGCGTATATGAACGTGCATGAATGAAATTATGGATTTTTCACAACTCTGACCATGGTATTACCTACTAACATGTATGGAGCACTAAACTTAGGGTTCCGGGCTGTGGTTGGTTAAGTTCATTGAAACCTCATAACCCTAGGAGGCAGGTCCTATGAGGAATACCACCTTCCAAGTAAGGAAATTCTACCAAAAGTCACACAATCTCTCTAGCATTTAGGCAACTGAGGTGTGTGGACTTCTACCAGTAAGAAGGCTTCTCTGACCTTACCTACCATTTCTTTGAGAAAATTATGAGTAACGGTTTCAGCACAATCTCATACGCTCTCAGGCCCTTAAGTAAATAAAGTGATGATAAACTTTATTTAAGCTTATCAAGAGCATTTGCTGCCGCCATCAAGCAGGGTAACGAAGCGTTTGTCCACACGTGTATCTGTGACCTCCTCTTCTTTCCAGAAGGGAAGCACATAGGAAGTTTGCAATGTTCATACAGTGATCCTTAGTCCGAAAATTGTAAATAAAATATTAAAATTGTTATGCTATATGAATTTGCCTATGGGAAAGTGTTATATCTTATAACACTGATGTTATATCATCAGATTCCCAAGGCATTCCACGGTTCCAAAAATGTTCTAATTTCCTAACCGTCACTCCCTGGTAACTCCATTTCTCTCTTAGAGAACTACCTGTGATTTGCAAAATTCGCAACTGCACAGACTTTTCCCTAAGCTCCAACTGCCTTCAACCTTTTTCTGTCTAGAGATTCCCCACTTGTCCTTCAAGGCCCAGCTGCTCAATCTCTGCGCAGGTTCCTTGGCACTTTCCTCTACTCCAGTGATTCATACTTTCTGGTGCTTCCCTGTATGTATACGCTTCCAATCAAGGACTTACCGGGCAGTAGGATAACATTTTATGAGGTGTCAATCTCCCTCAGTGTGCGCTCCTTCAGATCAAGAACTATCTTATTTGTCATCATTTTTTCTATCTCAAGCACTCAACACAGACTTCTACACATAGTGATGGCACGATAAATTAGCTAACCTTATAGATAAATGTAAAAAGAAACGCTATAAAAATAATCAGTTAAAGGCTCTCTAATAACGGTGCTGTATGACACAAAATTCCTAAGTAAGACACAATCTTTGCCCATAATGATCTTCATACCTAATACTTATTTATTGACTTATTTATACCCACCCTGGTTCCACGAAGCTGCTGATCTACTCCTTATGACAGTCTTTTCACATACATGATATTTTTCTCACAATAACTTTCTATTTTTAGCTTGAGTTCAATTTTTAAATAGTTTGTTCTGTTTACAAAAGTAACACATGCTCACTCTAGTATATTAAACACATAAAAAAATATAAAGAAAACAGAAATAGTAATTTCTGTAATAGTAATTTCTTTTTCTTGTAATATCTACAAGAAAAATGTCTCATTTTTCAAAGGAATAAATTCACCCTCTGAGACTCAAAGTACATTATCCAGGATCACACAGCTAATGATGGAGAGGGCTGGGAGGAGAGACCCATGTCTCTTACTTCTAAAATACAGTTCTCCAATCTGGGGTCTGCAAACTACAGCCCCTTGGGCAAAATTCAATTGCTGACTGTTTTTGTAAATAAAGTTTTATGGGAATACAGTAATGCTCACTGGCTTACTTGTTGTCTACAGCTGCCTTCATGTTTCAACAGCAGAATTTAATAGTTGCACCAGAGAGCATACAACCTACAAAGCCAAAAATATTTATTATCTGGCTCCTTTCAGAGAAAGTTTGTTGGCCCCTGCTCTAGTCTATACCATTTTAGTTTCAGAGACATGTGTTTATTCTTTAGTTCTTCAGTGAGGAAGAATGATTTTCTTTCCAAAAACAATTTCCTCTATAGATGCCTATACAGGTAAGAGGTAACATGATAAAACCTGTAAAACAAGGAAGTAAATATCTGAATGGGCTTTTTAAAAAAAATTTTAGCTTTATAAAATCAAAACATCAAAATGTGTATTTGAATCAGAGTGCCCTGCCAATAACCAAAGTATTTAGCAAAGGAGGCCAGAGCCATGGAAGGCCCCAGGGAAGCTCTGGACATAAAAGTTAGCTCCCCTTGAAACTGCACAGCCCCTCTCCTCCCTGGCAGTATGTCCTTCTGCCTCCTTGGTGTCCTCCTGCCTTCTTCAGTCTGGCCAAGGACACCCTACCTGGCCCAAAGGAACCAAGACACCCGAGCATGCTTTTCATATTGTTTCACCTTCTTGATTTCTGCCATGTCTGAGTACTAAATGGACTCATATCTAGTTAATATTTTTTATGTAAACAATTAACTTTAAAAGAAATCAAAAATTTAGCCTTCTCCTAGAACAATATCTGCAAAATGTAGGCCTAGTTGTGCTAGTTACATTTTTTCTAAAATATATTCAATCACAGATAAACAGAAAACAGATACAATTATTAAAATTTTAAAAAATCTGTATTTTCTCCTTCTCCAGCTAATATAATAAAAAATATCCACCAACAATTCAATAGTCCACTGTGTCACTTCACAGAGAACTCAAATTGCTCATTGTTTAATTTTTCTCATCTGTAAACTCAAGGACCTCAAAGGATGCTCAGACCAATAAAGAGTTAGTGAATGAAAAGCCTACTCCATAATAAAATGTCAAAAATGCCCTGCTCTCTCTAGAACCTAATGCACATGTTACATGAGGTAATGCATGTGGAAGAACTATGGGAAATGTAGTCAGTATCACAATATGTTACGGGTTTGCTCAGAGAGGAAATAAGACAGAAGATGTGGAGAGAGCTCTCTCCTAGAGTTCAAACTCCTGGACCAAACTTAGGCTCTGCCCTCAGGTAGTTGTACAACCTTGGCAAAGTCAGGGAATTTCCTGAATCTCAGGTACTCCTCAATGCCTTGGGGATAACCAGATTTTTAGAGCTTTCCTGTATGAAAATCACATACAGGAGCCCAACATACAGTACTGAATGAGTATCTCTTCTCCAACCCCTGATTTGGGCCAATATTTTATTTGGTAACAAATGCTATGTACAAAGTATGTGCAAACACAAAAACTGTAAGATAATCACCAGATATTTTTATGACCTTGAAAAATCCATTAATTGAACACAAAGATGGTGGTTTCCAATGACAATACTATGACTCTAAATTTAAAATGAGCATGGTTTCATAGAATTATCATTCATATTATTCAGTAGACTCCATTGAAAAAATATATATATTTTTTACAGAATCATTTATGTTCAAAAGTCAACATTTATTGAACCAAAAGAAGTTTTGATTTGGGAGATCAAAGAAGGCCTCTTTGAGAAAATGGCATTTTAGATGAGCTCTGAATAGAGGTATCCAGGCAAAGAGTGAGAGGAGAGGTGCTCTACTGCACGTGCAAAGGTCCTGAATCAAGGAAATACGCGGCAAAACGTAAGTCCTGAAAGAAGGCCAATGTAGCCAGACTGTATAACGCAATAGAAGGGAACAAAATGAGGTTGTGGAGGTACCTCGAGGACATTTAAGCAGAATAGAAGCTATTCTAGGTATTATGAGAAAAACACTGACACTGGAGACAATATGCTCTGTTTGACTTTAAAAAAAATCACCCTGGTTGCTTTGCAAAATGGATTCAACAGGAAAGAAGTGGAAGTATGGAAAGAATTTAGGAGGCTATAAGAGTAGACCAGGCAAAAAATGATGGTGACTTGATCTCAATTTGTAAAAGCAGAGGTGTAGTGCAGAACTCCACAATCGTGGAGGAGAAGGTAACGGAAAGGAAGGAGCCAAAGTACGCAGAACCTGGTTTAATCAACTAGGTGCATGGTAGTGCCACCCCTTATACGTGGAAATCTAGAGAGGGCATACATTAAGGGGACAGAAGGAAATCAAATATCACAGACAGCTGGCTCTAGAAACTGACACTGAGAGGCACAGATGGTATTGGAGCAAGTATGTATGAGAGCTGTCATCTTGGAAACAGAGGAGATGACTTAGGAAGAAAATATACATGAGAATAAAAGTAGACATGTACTGAGTGCCTACTATATGTTGGACATAGGCTGAGTGCACAGCACAGAATTCTTATTGAATTCTCTCAACAATACTGTTTCTATCTCCATTTTACAATGAGGAAACAAGGTCACACTCCTAATAACAAGATGATAACAACTTGGTCTGATTCCAGATTGAGGCACCAAACTGCCTTTCATCAGAAGAGGAAAAGAAGGTCTTGGTAAGATCCCAGAGGGACTCAAATATTTATGGTTCAGGCAGAAAAAGAATTATCAGCAAGGGAGAGGCAGAAAGAACACCAGTACAGGAGACTGTATTGTGGAGAATTCAGATGCATAGAATTTCCGTTTTTTAAAAAAAGAACATTTTCTCAAAAGTTGTTACCCATATCTTAGCAAAACTAGTTTCAAAGGAATAAGTGGGGACAGAAGCCAGACTGAAAAGGGTTAAAGAGTACATCAGAATTCTGCTACACAAAGTATGGCAAACTACATACTTCACTACATACTCTGAAGGCCTTTCACATTACAAAACAACCAACATTCAGCACTAAAAATATTTCTGTGAAAGTATAAATGTAAGAACTAAGGAAATGTTGAAGGTACCAAAAATAAAACAAAACTTAAGTTTTCAGTAATAAAAGGTAGACACAAGAGGCAGAGATGCTCTGAGGGCAAATGCCAATACTAGTACTATGATAGGAAGCTAACCACTGGGCGACTGGCCAAATGGGAGAGCGAACTAAACAAGAGCCTCCTCAGCTATAATACGAAAGAGACCATGAAGCAAAAGCATTTCCCCTCTGGAGGAAAGTGTTCTCACTTTAGACTCCCAGATTTTCACACATTTAGTACCCACCAGATGTGAGTTCATAGGTATCACATACAAGGAAAACAAGGAAACCAAGGAAACATAAATGAGGGTCTGTAGAAACAACAAGACTCCTTCCAGCCCATGGCACTGGACTCCTTCCATGGAATTCAGGTATCAACTTTATTACAAAATATCTATAAAATTGTATATTATATGAAAAAAATCAAAGGCAAAATCACAAAAATGAACAAGAAGATAGAATAAAAAATAGCAGGCACAGTTTAAAGAGAACCAAATAAATCTTTCAGAAATGAAAAAGTCAGCAATGAAAATAAAAAAATTAATTGATGCATTAGATAACATAATAGACAATGCTAAAGAGAGAATTAGTGAACTGGAAGATGGATCTAAAGAAATTACCCAGAATGCAGCAGATACAAGGGAACAGAAAATATGAAAGAGAAGTTAAGAGAAAGGGAGGACAGAAAGACAAGGTCAAGCACACATTTAAAAATCCCCAAAGAAGAGAAGAAAATGAATGAAAGAGTAGAATATTTGAAGAGATAAAAGCTGATAATTTTTCTGAATTAGAGGAATACATAAAGCCATAGATGCATGAAAAACAATGTATATCAAGTAAAATTACAAAAATTGTACATAGATACATTACAGTAAAACTGCTAAATACCAACAAGAAATCAAGGGAAAACATAGATCTGACAGAAAGGAATGGCAATTAGAAGGGCATCAGACTTAAGATGAGCCGCCACAGAATTCAGAAAACATTAGAATAAATCATCAGAGTAATGAGAGGAAAAAATATCAGCCCGGATACTTAAAACATAACAATATGAAATGGTTGAAAATAAGAGGTTAAATAACAGATACAGTAGACAAATATTAACCAAAAAGAAAGTGGGATAACTATACCACTATCCGAGAAATAGACTTTAGGACAGAAGGGGAGAAAGAGAGCGACCACATATAAACTGAATAAAGGGTTTAATTAACCAGGAAGGTATACTAATTCTAAACACAAACGCATGTAGCATGATAATAAAATCTCAATATGTAAAAAGCCAAAACAGAAACACAGGCAGAAATTTATAAATTCATCATCATAGAAAATTATTTCAACCCATTTTCTCAATAACAAATATGTCAGGCAGACAAAAGAAATTAGCAAAGGTATAGATGATTTTAAGGTACAATTAACAATCTTGAATTTCTGGACACATATACATCCCTCAACTCAATAATAAGAGAATGCAGATTCTTCTGAAGCATACAGTGGAACTCATAAAACCCATTAACAAAAAAAGTGACAATAAAGCAAGTCTCAACAAGGATCAAAGAACTGTTACCACACAGAAGAGTTCTCCGACAACAGTGAAATTATGATAGAAGTCAATAATAAAAAGATAAATGATGTATTCATTCGTAAAATTCTGAAAGCACCAAGAAATATTGCAAGAATCAAAGAAGAAATCATAGTGGAAGTTTTAAAATACTTATAAATGATGAAAATGTTACAAATTAAAACCATGCAATACAGCAACAGCAGTGCTTATGGGGCATTCTACAGCTTTATGCTATAACATTCCAAAAAGAAATGACAGTAATTTAATGCACTAAGTGGTCAACTCAAGTTAAACAACAACAACAAAAGAATCAGAATAAGCCTAAGTAAATAGAAAGCAGAAAATAATAGAGATAAAAATTAATGAAGTAGAAAGCAAATACATAATAAAAATAATCCACAAAGCCAAAAGCTGATTCTTTGAAAGGACTAATACTTGAGAAAAAACTTTTGGTTAGCTTGATCAAGGAATAAATAAAATTAGGAATGAAAAATGAAACTTAATTATAGTCAGCAGAGATTAAAACCAAATAAGAGAATTCCACAAATAGTTTTATGGCAACAAATTTAAAAATTTAGATGAAATGGAGAGAAAACTAAATCCACACAGGGCATTCACACATCTCACATACACACGCACATTTATGTAAGTTTATTTATATATATATATATAATTTTTGAAGTATCTGCAAAAAAACCACATAACATTCTCATTCTCAATATTACAATATTTAAAAATTGTAGCAGTGGCTTAAAATTTTCTCACACCAGGCCTAGTTCTACAGATAAGTTTGACCTAATTTCAAGGAACAGATTGTTTCAGCCTTATATAGAATCTTCCAGAGAAGACAGAGTGAGAATATTCCCCTATTCATTCTACATGCCTAGCCTTGTAGCCAAAACCAGACTAGGAAAGTAAGAGAAAAAAATATTATTTGCCAATCTTAAACATAGATGCAAAAATGTTAAAGAAAATATTTGAAAACTGAGTCTAGAATATCATTTTTAAAAGAGCAATAAAAATACATCATTAACTTTATCCCCAAAATGCAAAGGTAGCTTACCATAGGGAAATATAAAAATGTCACTCACAGCAGTAACAGATTAAAGGAGATAAAGAAATCACCATTTAAACACATGCAGAAAAAATACTTGGTAAAATACAATACCTATCATAATAAAAACTCAGCAAAATACGTGTAGAAGGAAACTTTCTTAATCAAATGCGTACCAACATCACTATTCATAGTTAAAGTCAAAAATAAGACAAGGATACCCACTCTCAACATTTCTATTTAACAGTGTACTTGAGGGCCTACATAGTACATTAAGACAAGAAAAAACAAAACAAAACAAAGCCAGGTATTGGGGTTTGAAAGGAGAAACAACAGAATGGTCTATAGTCAAATACGATCTGACAATCTACAGAAAAGTCTCTAAAGAAAACACAAAGACATTTTTAGAATTAATAAGAGAGCTGAGCAATATGGTTGAATATGAAAATCAATATATAAAAAATAAGTGAATTTCTATATGCCAGCAGTAAACAATGTGAATATTTAATTTAAAATAAAATACCATTAACAATAGAAATAGAATAAATCATCAGAAAATGCACAACCTTCATGGAGAAAATTATAAACCTCTGATTATAAAATTATAATTAAAAAATACAAAAATTATTTTGAGATATCAGGGACCTAAAATGGAGATATATATGAATAGAGATAATCATTATTAAGATTATAATAAGTCTTCCCAAATTCACCTCTAATTTCCATGCAAATTCAATAAAAGTGCCTAAAAGTCTTATCAAAAACCTTGACAAGCCGAATTTTAAATTCATATGGAATAACAAAGGCCCCAAAATAGCCAAAAGTAAAATGTGTACGTATGGGACAAGAAAAAGGAAGAAGAAGGGCTTTACCTTCCAGACACCAAAGTATAGTATTACATTTATCATAATGTGGTACTGAGTCCAGGGCAACAAAATGACCAAAAGATGAGAATACAGGACCCAGAATAAAAGACCATCACAAATATGGAAACTTAAAATATTACAGAAATAGCATTGTGAATGGGGAATGGATTGACTTTTCAATAAATGATTCTAGAACAAATGGGTGTTTAGACATTTATGGAAAAGTGAAATTGGAGCCCTATTTCCCACTCTACACAAAATCAATCCCAACTGTATTGAACAGTTAAATGTGAAAGGCAAAACCATAAAATCCTTTTCAGAAGAAATGTACAACCAAATATATAACCATGGCGTAGAGAAGGTTTTTCCAACTATCACACAAAACACTAAAAAGGGAGAAAAATAATAACATGACTACATTAAATTTAGGCACTTCTGTTCATCAAAAGATACCACAGACAAGGTGAGAAGTCAAGTCATAGAAGAAGGGAAGGTGCATGCAGCATATATGACTGAGAAAGAATTATTATCCAGAGATATATCAAGAACACCTACAGATGAATAAGAAAAATCCAACAACCCAATAGTAAATGGGGCAGGAGGAGATTCCACAGAAGAACAAACATGAAGGATAAGAAATAAATATACACAAAAATGTTTAACCTCATTATCTGGGAAATACAAATTAAAACCATGATGAGATACATTTTTTTAATTTTATACCTACTAGATTGCTACAAATTTAAAAAGTTGATTAACACCAAAAGTGGGCAAGGATGTGCATCAATAATAATCTTTATGCTGCAGGTGGAAGTGTAGATCAGTAAAAATCTTTAGAAAACACCTGGACACTATCTTGTCATGCTGGACTTTCATGTAACTCTACAAACCAAGCATTCAACTCATAGATATCTACCCTACAGAGAAAGTCTTCTACATATGCATCAAAACAGACATACAAGAAAGTATGTAGTTCCAAAAAATGGGACTCAACCCAAAGGATTGTCAACTGGAACATGCATGAGGAAATTGTCACAAATTCACTAGCAGTGAAAATGAACGAATGCCACATGCAACAACACAGACAATAAAAACATACTGAGTGAAAAAGCAAGAAGGACAATATGATACCATTTTTAAAATCCTCCAAAACAGCCTGGCGTGGTGGCTCATGCCTGTAATCCTAGCACTGTGGGAGGCCAAGGCAGGCGGATGGCTCTAGGTCAGGAGTTCAAAACCAGCCTGAGCAAGAGCGAGACCCCGTCTCTACTAAAAAATAGAAAAGAAATTAATTGGCTAACTAAAAATACATATAGAAAAAAATAGCCGGGCATGGTGGCGCATGCCTGTAGTCCCAGCTACTCAGGAGGCTGAGGCAGGAGGATCGCCTGAATCCAGGAGTTTGAGGTTGCTGTGAGCTAGGCTGACGCCACGGCACTCTAGCCCGGGCAACAGAGTGAGACTCTGTCTTAAAAAAAAAAAATCCTCCAAAACAAGCAAAACCAAGCAACGTACAGTATTGTTTAGGGATACGCACTCATGTCACAAAACTACTTTAAAAAATTAAAAGAGTATGAGAATGTTTACTTCCGGCAGGGAAGACATGCGGCTACAGAAGAATGTGGACCGTCTAGAGGAATCTACCGGGACAGCCCAGGGATCTGACATTGCTACACTGCTCCAGTAGTTATGCTGAGCGGTAGATTCACGAGTGTTCACTCCAGCACTAAGTTTCACAATTTACATATGCTATATAGATTATTCTTCATGTGTCAAATTTTATATGATAAAAAATGTTTTATAATATGTGGTTGGGGGTTAAATTTAAAGCATACAGAAGCAGCCTATGTAGAAAACACTTTTAAAAAGTCTTGCAAGGAAAGAAGTCAAGAAAGAGGCTGTGGCCAGAGGGAAAGTGAATGAGAGGAAGACTTTTGGCTTTGTTATTTTGAATTTGTTTTGTTTTAAATTATGAAATATTTCAAGCATAAAGAAAAGAAAACAAATATCATAACTCAAGGCTATCAACGCATTCCCAGCTTTGTCAACCTTAACATTCTATCATACTTTTCTTTTCAAAAGAAAAAGTATTGTCAATATTGCTGAAGCTGTCTGCATATCCCCTCCAAAAGAAAGGGAATTTAGTAACTGAGCGTTACTAAAACGTGCCTGGATGCTGACCGAAATTCTCTAGGAGGCACCACAGCACCAGAGCGCTGCCCACTTACATCGGGACTATGCTACTAATTCAACAGCAGTGGCTACATGCTCTCAGGAATTTTTCCGCTTGGTATAGACGGTTCTATGCCCCTCTCCTTTCGGCACCCTCATGATGAAGGGCATGGACAGCCCTGGAGCCATGGAACCAAGAATCACCAACTGGCACAGATATCAGGATCCAATCCATGCCCACACCATTACTCCAAAGCTCTAACGAGCAGGCCTAACCAAAAATAGAAAGAAAATTAAAAGCAGTATTTTTTCCCTTCGACTTGAACAGTAAATATACCAAAAGAATGGTGACATTTAGTCCTAACTAAAATGGACTAACAAACATCCTGGTTGGAGTAAACACTAAGATAAATGAGAAAATGGGAGTGGGGAAGGCGGGTGGAGAGAGAGATGGTCACAGGAAAAAAAGGGGAGTTCACTGGGATTTGTAAAAAGGGAAAGCTTCAGTTCATTCCTAATCAAGAGTTAACAGATCGTTTCCCCCCATGGGCAGCCTCAGACAAAATACAATCAAATAACCACGTTGCAATCCCAGACAGAATATCGCATATATCAAACCACTCTCCTCAAGTTCACCAACAAAGATGCTCAGTAATATCTGTGGCCATGCTGATACCTGATCCCAGGCAGGGGGAGACTGAATTCAGTACAACACGTCAAACTAAACCATCATACTGTTGACTGGTCATAGGAACATAAGCTATAAAAAGCCTAAACAGTGTCTAATTACTGAAGACCACTAAATAAGACCCACTTCCATGGAACTGCAAAATCAATCTAACACTTTTCTCAGAAAATAAAGAGCACTTCTATAGCACTTGGGTGCTAAAAAGGCAGTGTGTATTACATGGTAGCTGAATGAGGTCTCAGTGACTGTTAGAAGGCATAAAGTATAGAAAATTTTCAAGCATTAAAAAGTTATAGGAAGTTTCACAAAAAAAGCAAATGTCCACAACGAATGCTCTCCAATGGCCTAAAAGTACAAATTTCTTTTTTTTTTTTTTGAGACAGAGTCTCACTCTGCTGCCCAGGCTGGAGTGCCGTGGCGTCAGCCTAGCTCACAGCAAACCTCGAACTCCTGGGCTCAGGCAATCCTCCTGCCTCAGCCTCCCAAGTAGCTGGGACTACAGGCATGCACCACCATGCCCGGCTAATTTTTTCTATATATTTTTCATTGGCCTATTAATTTCTTTCTATTTATAGTAGAGACAGGGTCTCCCTCTTGTTCAGGTTGGTTTCTAATTCCTGACCTTGAACGATCCACCTGCCTCGGCTTCCCAAAGTGCTAGGATTACAGGCGTGCCACCACGCCCTGTCAAAAGTACAACTTTCTAACACGGTCTACAGAATTTTTCAACTTCACCATCCACACTGTTGTACCAGGAATTCCGTCTCTCACCTGGAGTTGTGCGGAAGCCTCATGACAGGTATGGGCCACCCATGCTGACTACCCTTTGGGTCTATGTTCCAGGCTGCTTCAGAGGGTTCCCAGGCACAAATCTGATCAGCAGTACACTGCAAAGGCTCCCTATGGCTCTTTTGCAGGATCTGGCCCCAACCCCTATCCCCAGCGTCAGCTGGAATCATGCCCTATTCTCCCTCATTCCCAACCAGGACAGGCAGCGCTCTCTGTGTGGAACGTATCGCCCCAGCCAACTTCACCCACTTAACTCCCCCTCATCCATCAGCACCCAACATATTTTCTGATGCATAGTAGATGCTCAATAAATACCTACTTAATTTTAAAAGTAAAAGGATAACTTTATTCTGTGTAAATTTAAAAATAAGTATTTTTTAAAATTCAAGTGTACAATAAAAAAAAGATTAGCATGTATATCTAGAGCCCTAGAAGTAAATGAGCACTATCTATCTATGCGAATTTTTAATTTCTCTTCAAAAAGGATAAATGGAACATAATTGTCCTTGCCTCCCATAGAGGCTCAGGCACTAAATTTGAGAGCACATTCATAACAATACACTTCAAGGTCTAATTTTCATATTCATGCTAATTCATTCTCTTTCCTTTACACTCATGTAGAAGTACCCATGTGTGCACAGATTCTAGGACTTCTGTTTCAGTTGGAAATATGAAGTTTGTGCTTAGTCATATCTGAACAGTGTCTTTTGAAGAAGTCCACCATGTATTTCAATATCACTTATTTTTAAAGCACCTACTTTGAAACATTGTGGAACTTGTATCCAACGGCAGCAATGTCATGCTCCAATTGCAATGCCAAAGTTGAAACTTTTTCTTCTTTACGGCACCGTAGTATCTAGCCCTGTAACTTGTATCTTGGCTCTCAAAAAAACTTTCGCTAAATGAATGAGCAAATGGATGAGTAAATGAAAGTTAATTATTCTTAATAATTCTATCGTTATTCCCGTGAAATATATTCACACTGAAAAAAAAACATAGCATGAATTCATCCCCTTTCACTTTTCTGCAGTTTTCAAACCTTAATGTTGACTATCTCTCATCTTATCCAATTCTACCAAATTACTAAGGACTAAAGTGTAGAATTCCCTCCTAAGTGGGAATATACAAATATACACCCCATGTAAAAGAAAAATAGTTCTACATGGGCTGAATAGATAAACTGAAGAATAAAAAAGAAGTTAATAAAATCAGGGGAAAATGACATGTGAGAAGAAAATTAATCTTGTGGTTAAAAGTAACTAGATAAAGAATGACGGTGTCCATAAGAGAACAGAAAAGCATTCAGTGGCCGGGGACATCAGTTAGTGGACAATGATGTCCAAGAAGACATATAACAAAGAGCAATTATTCAAGTAAGTATTGAAATAGATATTGTTCAGTCTTTTCTCAAACTTATAATTTAGGTTAGGTATGAAATGTGTATGTTCAATCTGTAAATATTATTACCATCTGATGACCAAAATTTTTTGTCTTTGAGTTTAAAGTTGTAGGATTGCAAAATATTTCCAATATAAATCCCTTATCTTTTGAAAAGTGAACAAAAATGTTGGGGAATTCATAGTTTCTTAACTGAAAATTTTAAAAATGAGTCTCGAATATTCTTTGTCATAAATCTTTCTTTTTAACTCTGTAGCAAACAATTATTCATTAATAAATTCTTCCCCAGCCATTATCAATCTTCACTTGAATTTTTGGCTTCACTGTGGAAACTGAAGCACATGCTACACTAAAATATTTGGAGGTCACAGACAGAAAGACATTTTAATCCAAACTCATCAATATTTGGGAAAAAGAGTGGGATATATATATACATACACACATACACATTTTCCTATTTGTGATGTAATTATGATAGATTTTATTCAAAGGTATATCTGGCCACTCCACAATGTTTTCACAAATATTATATTAGTTTTAGTTTTGACTAAGATCACAATATATCTGAAGAAGTTTTTTAAATGCCTTTCATATTTATTATATGGCAATCATAACTATCACATTTCCCTGCTAGGTTTTAAACCAAAACATGTGGCCTTGGTAATGCTGATAGCAGTGACAATACTAAAAATTACAATGATGAATTTTTGTAATCTTAAAATGTTTTAAAGACAGCAGTTCTCCTTTCTGAAAAAGTGAAAACCCATCTTGAATTGGCCTGGTGAGTTTCAAATTATTTTTTCTGTTTTAAGATTGCTGTCAATGTGAAACACCTACTTAGTGGCAAACACTGCAAAAGAATCCAGATTTCCAGAATTTGGTTAAAAAAATAATTTTCTCTAAAGTGGCTATCATTTTGGCTCAAGAAAATTTCCACTGCTGAACAATATAATAGGAAGAGTTTGGAACTGGGAACACAAAAACATCGATTTCCATCCTGACACTTCCACTAAAACATATACTTCGTATGGCACTAGATTATAATCTGTAACACACCCAAGGAAATTCAAAATCAGGAAAGAAAAAAAGCATCCAGGGCAGGGATTTTTGCCTGGAAATCATCGCAAGTGTCTAGACCACAGCTGACCCCACTCCAGAGCCAAGGAGTGGCTTTGGGTGCTCTTTTTAAGTCACCCTTTGCAATTTTTTTCCTTTGTACCTGGTTCACAGTAATCTTAACATACATGCTCAGTCTCAATATGTCACATGTCAAAATTCTCCCCCTCCTTCAAGGATCAGAGTCCATTTGTCCATGAATACTTCATTATTAATTTTCCCTAGCAAGAAATGTTGCCATTTATCCAAACTCCCACAACATTATTGTATCTTCTGAACACTGGATGTTAATTACATTTATACTTTTCTATTTTTTTCTTGTTAGAATATATGCCCTCTAAGGGCAGGACCTTTCTCACACAATGCTCTCTATGTCCTGTCATTGCTAACACAAGGGTCTGAACATAGCATGCTCTAAAAAAATATATTAGATGACCCGTGAATCGGAATTATGACAAGTAAATTAATAGCTACCAGCTAGAAACAAACAATATCTTATCTTCATTCCCAACATATTAAAACCAGAGGGGTAAAAATGAAGCTGTGCTACAAAGTCTCCAGATAGCGATATAAATAAATATACCTTTCTAACCACTCATTATCAATTTTTACTCATCTTAAGTGAATATAAAAGCAATTACTGACAAGGTATGCCAATTTGCATGTTTTTCATGTCTTACTCTTCAGCATTTTACTCTATATGAAAACTGGATGGTACAGAGTTATAATTTCAGTAACCTCCATAGATGCTAGGTCTTTCCATAATTTAACAGTCCTCTAAATACCTAGTACTTAAGTCTTGGCATGGGAAATTTGAGATTAAAAACCTTCCATTTGGGTGCCTTGCAATTCAGCTAAGTACCCCAAAAAGGAATGTTTAAATTAATGGAAGATTAAAGCAAGGAAGAACATTCTAAGAGGTATTCTGTAATAGGGCTTTGTCACCACCTTCTCTGTTTTATAGAGAAAGTAGACTTTTCCCAACCGGCTGAAAGTTTATATGCCAACCATCAGTCCAGTTTAACTATTCGAAGTTAAAAATGTCAGAGAAAAAAAGTTTGTAATGGAAATGCTGACATGCCAAGAAGTAAAGAGTCACACACAGGTGCCGCTGTAACCCAGGGTCATAATTCAATCAAGCTGTATTTTGACGTCATCTGTTACAGAAAAAAGCCAAATGGTTTATGAACAGCACCAGAACCCCTGAGATTAAATTACAGCCCTGATATTTAATCATGGGTCTTACTTTGTTATTTTTAATAACACAATACATTTTAACAGTTATTCGTCAACTGCCTTAGCCAAATTAGAACACGTGATGACAAGTGAGCTGGATTACGATGTCCACCTCTCACAGTCTCGATTTTTATTATTTTTTTCAGAAATGGTAGATTATACAAGTTTTCCTCTTCTTAAGAAATATACAGTTGGTACTAACGGATTGAGTCCAAACCTTAATTAAAAGCAGCATGGGGTCTTTGACCAGAGGGTCAGGACATGTGTATTTGTGTCCTATTACAGCCAATAACCAACTGTATGATTTGGGCAAAAGACATTTCACCCTCTAAAACCTTGGCTCCTTACCTAAAAAATAACAGAGCATCTCTAAAGTCTCCTGTAAATCTAAATTTCTGCAAATCATTCACTTGAAAAACAATATTGTGCCATTTCTTTGGAATTCCCTGAGGATTTCAATGCAAAATTTTTATAGCAGAAAGGTTGATGAATTTTGTAATTCAATCAAAATCACATGAGAATTTATAAGCTTAAATTTTTAGGGGCAATAGCAGCATCAGCAAATGAAACAGGTTCTTTAAAAAGTAATGTACAAATACTGCCGCACGTGTGAAGGGCTGTTTGCAAAACAAATCAATAGAGGCACATCCAACAATGGATTGCAGTTAATAAACTACATATAGTAATTACCACCAATGGCAGTCTAGAAAGTCATTCATTAAATGTTAATTGTCACACAAAAGTACAAAAGCATCCATTTGAACAATCGTGTGGCTGCACCTTTAAATAAAATACTTTCTTACAGCCCTGAAACTCATCCACATAAACTGATTTTAAACACACCTGGGTATTTGATATGCTGATCAACAAAGCCTCTATTTATCTTTGAAATGAAAGTAAACAAGACAACCTTTTCAACAATTTTGCTATTCCTGTGAGTCTGATATAAATAAATAAATATATATTTATACATATGACTTACAACAAAGTGTTAGCCAATCTTCTCTGAAGATTAAATTGCTATTTCTCTTATGTCTCTCTCATTAAGTGTGATATGGTTCAAAAATATCCACCTAAAACCCATGTGCATACCTCACTGCCAGTCTAAATGGGCTTACGGATCTAGACAACAGATAGCTCACATGGAAGCTAATAAACCTGGTGGTCAATTTTGAAAATTTTACCCAAAGTAATAAGAAACCAGTAACAAAAATAACCTTAAAAAAAAAAAAACTATGATGTACTTTACTTTCCCTAAGACTTAGCACTATCTAGTTAACTTGGAAGAACACCTGGTCATAAAAAGTAGCTCATAAAATATAAAAAATAAAGAAAGAAGGGATTTTTCTGTTCCTACCTAGCTTCATTTTGGCGCTATGTCTGTACAAGATCTGACTTCTTCAACATACATATAGATTGTAAAGGTTTGGCCAAGAACATTTTGGTTCAAGACTTGTAAACTGAAGAACATTTCAAAACACACCATGTTCCTTATTAGGCAACTTAAGATCTGTTATCTTGGCTTATGGGAACAGATCTAAATAGCATCATAATACTAAACGTTCAAAATCACAGGCCTGGGGCCACCAGGACTCAACTCTATGCCTTGGACGAGGTTGCAAACTTCCAATATAAAATGTAGTTTACCATTAGGAGTAAATGTTTGATCTTTAAAGCTTACAAAATTACTTTGTTTATCATAGCAGATGAAAGCAAAAAGGAATAATTTTAAGCTCAAAACAAAACTGTTTATATGACAGTCTTTACTGCTCCATGATTCTAAGCATTTAAGACAGATTCAAGCAATTAACAGCATAAACTTTCATTACATAGTTCTATTATATATGTTTATGTGACTTAGCTGTTCATCTGTTATTTAAGTGATTTCCTCATTACAATAGTAGGGTAAGGATAATTTGCTGATGCTGTCAAAAATGTTAAGCATTTCAGTCTCAACAGTTCTTGGATCCCCACGCTTGTTTAATGCATTTTATTTACTTAAGTCAGTGTCAAATAGAGTACTGCTTCTGCCTTCTGAATTTAGAAAATGTAACATTTTAAGCACATGTCTGGTAATAGACATATCAAAACTTCAAAACTGCTTATTTTAGTGTTAGAAATAGAATTTAGGCTTATTGTTCTTGAATATTAAGCTTCAAAGATCTAACAATAAACTGCAAAACTTTTTTATAGTTAAAGATAGGAGACTCTGATTTTTCATATATTAATAGGTCAGGCTTGGCTACCTCAACTTTTTGTTTGAATAGCTACATATAAACAATAGATAATGAAATATTTTCACTGGCATATAGATTATCAATTTATAATAGAATGGAAAGCACAACTTTTAAGACATCTACTATATTTTCTTTGTGAAAATAACAATAATATGTGAAAGACATTAAGTCACACTGAAATCCATCATAAATTAAGAGGATAGCTTATCTGGATACTAAGGCAGGAAAAATAATGGGTACGGTTTATATCATTACATTAAATCTGGTTTAAAATTGCTATCTACCCTAAAGATCGTGAATAGTATTTCACGCCAAGCCTCAATATTACATTGTGTGCCTATATTATCTTTTAAAAATGACCTATGTCTGATGTGTGTGTGTGTGTGTGTGTGTGTGTGTGTGTGTGTGTGTGTGTGAAGGACTCAGGACTTTGAGCTAGGCAGACCTGAGTTTAAAACTTAATTTCATTACTGGTTGCCTTGAGAGCAAGTTGTTTAATATCTACATCTCAGTTTCCTCATGTATGAATTGACCATAGTAATCCAAGCATCTCAGTGGGTTCTTGTAAGGATCAAAAAAATGCAACAAATATAAGATATACAGCATGCCCCCTGGCACATTAAGAAGCACTATGCCATCCTCACTCACATTCTAGTATTTTACCCAGCAATCTTGCAAAATAATCACAGGGAAGACAGGACAAAAAGAGAATGATCAAGAACCCAAAATTCAGCTCCAAACCTAAGAAAGCAGGGCAAACTTAAGCAAACCTAAGTCAGAGGGCACATGCACATGCAGATTCATTTATATGCACAAATATCAGCACACAAATCCTGACACCCTATTATGCAGTACAAAAGACAGAAAGACAGCAGCGAGACCAATGTTACTTCCAATAAAAGATTTGCAGGGCCACGGGGAACTAGCAAATCAAAACTTATTTTTTAGAATAACAAATAAAAGCACAGTTTGGAAGCTCTTAACTTGAGCTCCAGTTTTCTTTTCGCTGTGCAATGAAGGCACCCGGGCAGTACATTTCCAAGGGGTTTCTATCCCCAAAATTCTACGATTCTAACATAATGGGTTTAATGCCACTGTACTTTTTAAAAACCTACCAAATTATTCTGTCCTTTACTAAAAACCACATAACCCTTATGAATTATACTACAATTGTAAGGGGCTGTTTGAAAAGGCAGACAGACACCTGCACACATACCTGCACACACGCACATAGGACAATAAGTAGCACTCCTCAACAAATATGTTTAAGAGAACACCAATTGTTTTTCACACCATCATCATGAACTCAAATTGATTCAGGATGCTAACCATCTGAATTTTTCTGTATATCACACAAACCTACCCATTGGATTCATTTATTTTTTAATGACTTTACAAAATTGGTGTGTAGTTTTGGTGTCATGTGAACACAGGTTAGCTAACTTTTATGAATGTCAAGAAATGTTTTCCCTCTTCCAAAAATGACCCACAACAGAAATGTGGTGTGTTTTACTGCTACTCTTAATTGTTCAAACACCCATTCATTTGGAAATCTTGTAACAATTGCTGAACACCTCAGTAAAACTAAACAGTTACAGGAAAAAACCTCAACTTTTAAACTAAGGGAGAAAGATGTAGTATCCATCACAGACTAGCTGTAAATACATGTAACAGATGTGACATGGGCTGATCTAACAAGTTCTGTAAAATACATAATTTTAGTAGCCCAACTCTAAAACTATTTCAAAAAGATCCCAAAGCTAGTATGTTTATCTTTTGCGCACAAAAAGACACAAAGGTAACCAAATAAACTGTACTTTTGCTATATCAAAAAATTAAGTCCTTACTCATCAGTAAATTACAGACTCCTTAGATGCATTTTTTTTCTTTTGGAACTTCGTCATCGTATTTTTTAATGAGAATAATTTTCTTATCATCCAGGCATGTGGATGCTTTTAGTTTGTTTTAAGATCAATGATATAACAGATATTAAATCCCTTTGTTTCAGTTAGCGTATAGGTTATAACTATTTCTTAAAAATAATTCCAGAGCCCACCAATTTTCCCTGTTAAGGTCACTGAATCTCAGAACCATCATGGCTGAATTGTTTTAGTGCTTTCTGTTGAACACCTGCAAACATCAAACAAAAACTGCTGGTCCTTTCCTGGGTTGACAAAAGCCTTTCATGTGAAAAATGCTCCCTGGGAATGTCAGGCTGTAGCTCAGGTTACATTCCATTCTCCCTAGCAGCCTCCCCATTTCTTAAGGTGGTAGGAAAAACCATGTTTGTGAAATGAAAGATTAAAGGGAATATGGCCACACTTTATTTTCATTCTCACGTTGCAAATCACGATGGAGCATCCTGTATTAATGGAATCAAAAGCTATTGGGGACTTTAAGCATGAAATACTACCATGCTTCACTTTGAAAAAAACCCAGCTGATTTTTCTTACAGTTTACTATAGTTTAGATCTTTTTTCCTAGATCCAAGTTTCCAAGGGACCCTCGAAAGTGACATCTGAGTCTACTCAGGACAATGGATACTAACTTGAAGTAAATTTTGAAAATTATTTCTCTCTCCAAAGTTTCCTAGTTCTTCCTTCCAGTTGAAGGGCGACGTGCAGTTTTCATGATATTTTTATTTGTTATGCTTTAAAAGACATTTCTCTCTTTTATTGAGTGGAAATATAACCTATTTTCTTCACTAATAGTCCTGTGTTCAAATATGTCTTAATAGAGGAAAATTAACACTCCAATCTATACTCTACATATTACAGTCTCCATTATACTACATAAAATGAATACCCTGCATTTTCAATCATGCAGCCAGAATAAAGGGGCCACTACACCTTTTACCCTTACAAATAAACATTTGGTCCTGAAAACTACACCTCTGGTTCAATGTAACTTAAAGTTCAACACCCTAAAAATAATCACTGCATATACATTAGAAATATTGTAACATGGCTTAGTGTGAAGTCTCTCTCTAGGTTTAAGTATGCAGGAATATATACATAATTGTCTTAAGAACTATGTAAATTTTGATATATAATCACTTATCAAAATGCATTAATATATATTAAACTTATCTAGCCTGTACTCTCTATAAATACTTAAACATCATAGCAAGGACTTTATTTAAATGTGAACATAGGAAATAAATCAGACACACAGTTGTCTTTTTAAATGGAATACAATTTCATACTTCTAAATCACCTTACTTTATTAAACCATATCTAAACTAATATACTTAATTTATTCCAAATGTATCCATTTTACAACAGCGCAAACTAGTATTTTGCACTGACTTTGAAAGTAGTCTACCTCTGTGCCTGTATGACATAATCCACTTTTAGATTTAAACTGAATACACATTTCTTAAGTAAAGTCATAAAAAAATCACTGAGATCAAGTTAGTTACTGTTTTGACAGTGTTTAATATGAAAAATTAATGTGCCCACAAGAGATTCTTATTTTCATCTTTTCTTCAAACATGCATATTAATATTTTCTATCTCAAAAGTTATACAGAGAATACCATCCAGAAATTTAAAATATATAATACTAATACAACAAAATTCTAAGTCCCTAAGTGGAAAATATAACAGGGTTCAGGACAGTAAAACACAAGCATATTGTCAATAGTACTTTTCATCAAAGTACACTAAAACATGAAATAAAATATAACCATAGGAGCCATCTCATATTTTGTAAGTCAAGTCATAGAGACAAAATTCCCTAAACTTATGGGGGCCAACAGAAGGAAAGTACCTTATTTGGAAATGAGCAATTTTTAAAAGCCATTAATTGTATAAAAATATACCAATTACACAAAACATATAGGTGAACAGATTTCTTACACTGCTGTAGCACCAAAAGAATATTAAAATATGTGAAATTATAGTGATAGTTGACAGACAATTCCACTGGCATCTCACAGCAAAAAGATGTCAACATTTACATGACTTTAGAATAGTACTCTGCCTAATGTACTGCTATGTACCATTGCCAGAACTCCTAAAATACTGCAGCTGTTTAACAAGCATAAATGGATTTAAGCCTTGGACATAAAGGAAAGCAGGCAAGAATGTCTAACTCTTTCTCGTTTGAAATTCATTGGACCAAAAAAATACATTTTAAATGAATATAATATTTTCAGTCTCCACTTTTAATAAGAGACAGCCAAACAGTCCAGTACTAAAACTCCTCCTTAGATGCCAGATAATCATTGTGCACACAGATTCCTTTGTGAATAGCGCTAACGTCTTTTTCAAGCATCACCCAAAGATCTTTCATTTATAGAAGTCCTTCCAAATTTGCAACTTTAAATATAGTAAAAATTCATGGCACAAGTAAATGATTAAGAAAAAGAAACAACTAAAGCAACAAAAAGGATATTTTAAATATTTAGTCTCTCAGATTAGCAAGAGGCTGTTTACAGCTATGGTTTACTACATAGCATTCATCTGCAAAATTAAGTGCTCATTTCTTTAAAAGGGTTAATTGTACACAGTACCTAATAACTGATATTATTTACAAGGGACTTTCCCTTTTTATGAATGTTAGATTTTTCCTCTATTTTCAAATAGGGGACATTAATTTATTCCCCATGTTAACACTGGCCTTATCTTCATATGTTTGATTACAACTGTATTAGAAAATTGCTTTTAAATTAAGTGATGGAATTTTGAGACAGTATGCTTAACAACAACAAAAAAACACCTAATTTTAATTGCAAAAGATAACATTTTGTGTAAGTTATACCACTGATGGATAATGAAATAACCATATGATTACAGGCTAAAATCTGATGACTTTTTCAGAACACTTCAACAGAGCCAAAAATATACAATTAGTAAATAAACAGCTGAGAACATTTAACTTCACACAGAGAAAAGAATTTACATACTTGAGCCAGTAAAATGTCCACTCGCCAAAGAAGTTGGTCCATTTTTCCCACTGCTCACAGGAGGTGAAAACATCTAGAAGAAACAAAGAAATATTACAGTTGAAAAGAAGATACTTGTGCCTTCAGAGTTCATCAAGTATCTTTCATACTCTCATCAAATAACTTAGAGTTTATGCTAAGGGTTTATTTAGTAAAACACATCACTATCCAACTTAAAGTTAAAACAAGCACAACATTAGAAATTCCTCCCCCCCATTTACCACTGTTCTTTTTCCCCCCATCAGGTTCATTAGATTGCCAAGCAGTACGACTACAATTTCAACAAATACAGTCCCCATAATGTTATCAAGATTCAGGTTGGAGGGCAGCAACTTCTCTAGAAAACACTAGTTTCACAAAGGAGAAGAAAAAAGTTGTTTGTTTTATATTGAAAACCTTGGCCATAAACCTGGCAATGTCCATTTCCATCCCGTATAGGATTTGCCTGTCATATGTGAACCCAAATAAAAATAAAAGTGCCACCTGCACTAAATTCTCATTTCGTCTCTACCATGAGAGCAATTTGAAGCAAGACTCTCTCTCTCTCTCTCTCTCTCTCTCTCTCTCTCTCTCTCACTCTCACTCTCTCTTTCACTCCCTCTCTCTCCAGCATTTATTTCAACCCTAATTGGTTTCCCTCTCCGACGTATCTAGTGGATAATGCACACCTTCCCTGAGTCAGAGCCTGCAAAAAGCAAAGGAACGAATGGAGAAAGTGCAACAAGCAGAAAGGGGGCTGCAAAGCTGCCCAGAGCTACGTTTCCTGGCAAAACTTCCGAAAGCCATTTCTCCAAAAGAAGGTCTAGAAGAGCAGCAGCAGTAGCAGCAGCATGAAAGAGCCCCACTTAGAAGGCAGTTTGGATTTTATTTGTGTGTTTTGTGGATTCTTTTTATTTTGCTTTACAAATGCATCTTACACCAAACTCATCTGGCATTAAAAATGAATTTCATTCCCTTGACATGTTGGGGACTTGGTTTGGGAAAGGGAAGCAAAGGGATGGAGAAGGACCAAGTACAGCCGTAAAACTCCACAAGTGTGTAAGTTCCGCTTTGTGCTGATCTCACGACTATGAAATTTACCAAAACAGTCCAAAGGGTTCTAAAGAACGTATGCTCAGCATATACATAACTAGTTTTCAGAATCCCAGGAAAAGATGTAGCTAGGAAGACTACAGGTCTTACTAATCCAAAGCATCGTCAGTTTAAAACTTTAAAGAGACAACTGGGTCTACTATTTTCTATTTCCAGAAAATAATACATTAAAACGAAGAGTAGTGCGCAAAGTATTAGTACTCTCTGTGTTCAGATATGGCCAAGTTTTAGGTGTGGTTTATAGTTTTAGGGGTGTCTGTTTTTCCTTTCCAGTGGGGTTAGATTCCATTATTTTGGGGAATCGGTGGGTAGAGAATTCAAGGCAAGTAATTAGACTCGGAAAAAAAAAGCCTGAATCTTCCATCACACCCAAAAATTATAGTTAAAAACTTGTCAAAAAGACATTCATATTTACCATGGATTCAGCCAATTAAAAATCATTCCTGTCCTTTAGATTACTATTGGTTTCTAGCTTAAGTGTTTGGTTTTTTGTTTTGTTTTGTTTTTTTTCACAGCTGTTGTTAGTTTCCACCGTTCTTTCTTACCGCACTGAAATCCAGTAAATCACTCAGCTCTTTGTCCGTCCCTAAGGCAGCCATTCGCTGTTGGTGATGCATTTTAGCAAAATCACACAAACCTAGAAACATGGAAATAACCGCAATCAGAAAATCCAGTCCCAATCCTTGGAGAAAACACAATCGGATTTTTGGAGACTGGGGGGGTTGGGGGTGGGGATGTGGGGGCGGGTGGGATTAAGGTGGAAAGGAGGAAGGGATGGGAGAGTTGTTGTTGGGTTTGGTTTGGTTTGTTTTTTGTTTTGTTTTTTTTTTAAGATGGAATAGGCAGCAATAGCAAAAAAAAAAAAAAGCGATATTGTATTTCCAAAGAGACGATCAAACTGGTAACAACCACTATAAAACCAAATCCGGGAAAGAAAAAAAAAAGCCGCTCTTCAGCGCATCATTTTATGCAACAGGAGGTAGAGCGAGAAATGAATGGATCACAGAGAAAAGAGAAACTACTCAGAACGATCCGGTCTCAACTTTCCCCCCACCCTCCACCCCACCCCCCCACACTCACACACACACACTCTCAGCGCGCACACACCCGCACACACCACTCCCCTCTGCTTTCCAAAGTAGCTATAAAGAAATTAAAGATGAGCGTCTCCGGAGTGAAAACACGTCCAAAGGGGGAGGGGTGACGGGGCCGGCGGCGGGGGGAGCGCGGCGGAGGGTCGGGTCCTGCGATTGTCCAGCACCCTAATTTGTGAAAGAAAGGGTGATCAAAATTAAAGTCAGGCCCTTGGCAAAGTCCTCGGTCCCTCGGAGCGGGCACGGCCGGGGAGGGGCGCGGGGGGCGGGCGCCGAGGGGGAGGGAAGAGGCGCGGGAGGGGAAGGGGTGTCTCTGCCGCGAGCGCCGGGAGCCGGGAGCCCGCGGCGCGGGAGGCGCGGAGCCGCGTGCGGGGCCGCCGAGCCCGAGCCCCGCGCCGCCCGGCGCATCAGCCCCGCGAGCCCGCCGGCGCCGGTACCTACCGCCCGCGCGCGAGAAGGGGCTCTCGGTGCACCGCCGGCGCCGAGGAGGCGTTCATGTCTACCCGCCGCCGCCACCGCCACCGCCGCCACCTCCTCCTGCTGCTCCCGCTCCCGCTCCTGCTTCTTCCCCGCCGCCGCCGCCGCCGCCGCCGCCGCCACTACAGATCCGCAGACGCACAGCCAAGATCCCTGACTCTTAACACCAACTCTCTTCTCCGGGGAGGGGAGGGGACGGAGGGAAGGGGGGAGGGGGAACACGCCGAGGCGCACGGAATTGCAAGTTCAGCAAAGAAATGGGTGGGGGGGCTCCGGCGGAGAGACGCGGCTCGCTCCGGGTCGGGCTGGCTGGGATGCACCCCCCCCACGCGGAAAAAAAAAAACAAAACTCAACACCTCCCCCGCCTCGCCAAAAAGTACAAACGAAAATTCATCGAGCACCTCATTTTTCCTCAGATCGTCAGTTACAATCTGAAGCCTGAACGCTTCAGTTTTTGCCCGTTTCATCCCTCGGAGGCACTTTGAAATTTATTCGAGTTTACATCCCCTCACTTCTTTCTCTTACTCTCGTTCCCTCTCACTCACACATCCACACACGGCAAAGCAAGTTTATACTAGGCTGCAAATACACGTGATGCAAAAAGACTTTGCCAAGAGGAACAATATTTTTCTTTTCCATGTATAAATCAAGCCACATTTTGCTGGGGAAATTTTCGTTTCGGTAGTTTTGCGTTGGGGGAGAAACCTGAATTGCATACTCTTTTCCCTCCCTTTTAAGTCACAGAATACTATAGCTGCAAACTTAGCAAAAAAAAAAAAAAAAAAAAAAAAGGCATTTTTGGGGGTTGGATGTTGTTTTGTTTTTGCACTTGAGTTCCTAGGCACGCTAAATCCCGGTTCGCCAACACTGTAAGTTTTCAATTCAACATTTACCATTATAGGCCCTGCATGCTCTTAGAACATACTTTTTTCACATCACTTTTTAGGACAAAAATTAAGCTTCATAATTCTATCGTTTCGTAATAACAAGCGTGCTTTATCCAGTATATGCAACATTACGCTATTTTAACGTGTGTTAAAAAACACATTCTACAAAGCCTCGTATTGCTAGATATGCGAGTACATACACAAAATGCATGCACACACTTTTTCCCACTGGCAATTATTTAATAGGTTGTTCCTTTTGTTTTTATAAAACATTGGGATCGACATTTTAAGAATTAAATTCAATTACAAACAGTTTACTCTGACAGCAAATTGTAACGTTACCTTAAATGGCCACAAATATTCTCACAATATTCCAAGGAAAGAGACTTTAAAAAGAGAGACCAAAAATCTTCTGCAAGTACTTAGTATCTCACATGTGTATCCCCCAAAAAAGTATTTTAACTGGTACTCAGTTCTGCTCCAGGGATGTCCACAGATTACAAGATTATGCACCTGGCTCTGGTTTTTGCATTTTCCACCATAAAACTGCAACAAAATTCCCTCCCCCAAAAAAGAAATCATTAAAAAAAAATCCAACAACTTTTTCTTATTGTTTATAAAAAAACAACACAGGATAGTTACAATTTTTCCTCAAACAAATCTTGTTGGTGGTTTTTTTTTTCTTCTCCTCTTATAAAGTCTTAAACTTGTTCCAAGTTTAGAGATGTCTCATCATCATCATCCTCCTCCTCATCATCATCACCATTGACTCCCCCGTGGAGTCACATTGATAATAATAGGTTTCCCTGAAAGATACATTGTAATCCATTCACATCCGGGAACTGCGGGCTTATAAAGAGACGGCGCTGCGGCCGCGGCTGCTGCTCCAGACAATGACTGGGGAGGGGCGGGGCGGGAGCGGGGCGACCATAGAGTGGTAAACAGTGCGCCTAGAGAGGCGCCCAAGATGGCGGCGCGCGTTGACCACGCCTCCTCCGGGAGCGGAGGCGGGTGGCGAGGCGCGAGCCGGCGTCGCGCGTGGGGTAGCACTGCGAGGGTTCACCGAGGCTGGGGTTATTCGCAGGCCCCATTTCCTGCGCTCTTCTTTTTGTTCCTGCTTCTTTGCTGTCCCTGCTCTTTGACACAAAAGCGTAGTTTCTAGGTAAATTCACGAATTAAACTCCACAGACTTCCGCAGGGGAGTCAAATCCCCCAGCTTCCCCCGAGACTCGGGAGAGCCCGCACCGACGGCAAGCCCAAGCCAGAGTTCTCCCGTTTTGTGGAGCCAGTTTTCTTGAGGAGGTTTGGGTGGCGTGGGAAAAGACCCCTGAACCAAGTTGTTCCTGGGCAGGAATAGATGAGGATCCTCTTCTCCATAGGCCCCTGAAAGTGTGAGAACTTCGTAAGTCCAGAAAGTCTTCACTTGGAGAGGACTTTCATTTATTGCTGTGCAGACTCAAATCCAGTTTGTACCATGAGCCATGACTGACTCAACTTCCAGGTCTGGCCAAGCAATTACCTTCTCTAGCCTATTTTCTGGTCTGTGAGATGCAAGTAACAATGCCCACCTTAGGAATACAATGTGTATAATGTGACAGAAAGTGTAACAGCGGGTGCTATCTGAGGACAAAGGGCACAGGGAGAATCAGAGAACAAGGTTTATGCACCAGCGAGCTCAGAGGGGATCTTGCCACCAAATTCTGAGCCCTGTCTACCGGATTTTTCCCACCTTTACTGGGTTAGGCTGGTCCAAGGGGTGGCATCTCAGGCTGCTGATGCAATTGCAGAAGCCAGGTAATTGGTTAGTATTAGGTTGATGAGGGTCTTCTTTATCATTCCCCCCTTTGATGCCCTTGTATGTCTATTGTAGGGCATCATTTCCCACCGGGTGATAGACTTGTAAGGCCATTATGTAAGCTGTTGCTCTCCAGGTTACAGTTGTCTCTATGAATTTTATCAAGTGCTCAGTATCCAGGAGCCTACAGTGACAAGGAGGAGGATGTTTATTAGCAGCCCGGCCAGAGGTAGTAGTCATAAAGTCCATTGTCCTAAGTCAAAACCCCAGGTTTGTTTTAATTTCTTGTTTCTTTTCTAGATTCTGCCAAAGGAGAGTGATGGACCGTACCTGGGGATGATTTCTCTCAATAGAACCATTGCCACTTCCCTAACCTTTTCGGTCCAGGGAAGGAAAAGGGACTGCCTCAACCCAGCCGGAGAAGGTGCATGTCAGTACCAGCAGGTACTTATAGCCCCGACATGATTTTACTTCTGTGGAATCAATTTCCACATCCTCAAACGGAGAGGTTCTGGTGTACTGAATTCCTGGGGCAGGACTCAGTCTGACCGGCTGCATTGTTTTTAGCACAGATCTGGCAGCGGGTGCTGACTGCTGCAGTGATGGATGAAAATTTGATGATGTAGTAGTTACTGGGTGAGTAGCTGCATGAGGGCTGTTTTCCCTAGGTGAGTCGGGTTATGATGTCAGGAGACAATGGGGTATGCTAGTTTATTGGGGATAAAGATGTTATGGTTCTGTAGGTGCCACCACCTGTCTGCATCCTTTTCGGCCTTCTCCTGCTCTACCCACTGGTTCTCTTCTGGGGAATATTTTGGTTTTTCAGGCCACTTGGGTGCTAACAAGATTTGGCACTGGGTTGGAGTGTTGTCCTCTGAACATCCTTGGCTGGCTGCATTTTTGGCTGCTTGGTCTGCCAGGCAGTTGCCAGTGGCGATTGGATCTGTGCCCTTTTGGTGCCCTCGACAGTGGATGACCGCAATTTCTTTCCGCTCCCAAACTTCCTCCAGCAGTTGGAGGATTTCGTCCCTATATTTGATCTCCTTTCCACCTGCAATCAGCAGTCCCCTCTCCCTGTATATTGCCCTGTGGATATGTATTGTGGCAAAGGCATACTTAGAGTCTGTGTATACATTTGCCTTCTTATCTCAGGCATGTCTGAGGGCTTGGATGAGGGCCCATAGCTCCACCCTTTGTGCCGACCACCCTTGGGACAAGGGGGCTGACATGATCTCATTGACTGTGGTGACTGCAAAGCCCGCCAGTCCTTTCCCATTCTGGATAAAACTACTGCTATCCGTGTAGAATTCTAAGTACGGTGCTGGTAGAGGACTTTCAGATCTAGCCGGCTGGCATAGACCTCCCCTATTGCCTTGGTACAATCCGAGGCCCGGGGTCCAGGGGCCCTGGCTCGGTGGGTAGGAGGGTGGTGGGATTCAAGGTCTGCATAGTCTCCAGGGTGACTGGCCAAATTTCACATAGCAGTCCTTGGTATTGTGGTCACTGGTTGCTTGAGAGCCACCGGTGCCCTGAGGTGCTCATTAGAGATATTACTGTAATAGGGGCTTGCACATGGAGGTTCTGTCCCAGTGTGAGTTTGTCTGCTTCCTCAACTAGCAGGACAGTGGCCGCCAGTGCGCAGCGGCAAGGTGGCCATCCTGCCACTACTGGATCCAACTGTTTTGACAAGTAAACCACTGGCCTCTGCCACAGGGCCACAGTTTGAGTGAAACCTCCAGAGCCACTTGTTTCTTCTTGTGTACAAACAGGTTAAAAGTCTTTGGTGAGGTCTGGTAGCCCTAGTGCTGGGGCTCTTTTTAGTAAGTCTTTTATTTCCTGGAGAGCCCTTTCCTGATTCTTGGCCCATTCTAATTCTTTATTTTCAGGCCCACGTAGGGCCTCGTACAGAGGCTTGGCCTTTAGGGAGAACCCTGGGATCCAGATGTGGCAGAATCTTGCCACTCGGAGGAATTCTCTGAGTGTTCTCTGACTGGTTGGCCTGGGAATTGTACAGGTGGCATGCTTACGCCCATGTTCCAGTGTCTGGTACCCCTGAGTGATGTGGAAACCGAGGTACTTTACCTGTTGCCTGCAGATCTGTGCCTTTTTCCAGGACACTTTGTATGCTTTGTCAGTGAGCAGTTGGAGCACGCATCGGGTTCCCTGGTGGCAGTCTTCTGTGGTTGGAATTGCTAGGAGGAGGTCATCGATGTACTATAGAAGTGTGCAGAGGGTTTCTTCTCACAGAAAGGAGATGAGGTCAGTGTCTAGACCCTCCCCGATTAGAACTGGTGAATTTTTAAATCCCCGTGGTAGTTGTGTCCAGGTCAGCTGGGTTTTCCTTCAAGTCTGAGTATCCTCCCACTTGCAGGCGAACAGGGGCTGGCTCTTCAGAGCAATCTGCATGCAGAAGAAGACATCGTTTAAGTCCAGGCAGGAGAACAGGCAGCATCAGAAGGAATAAGGCCCAGGAGGGTATATGGATTTGGTACCACTGGGTCAAGAGTCACTGTGGCCTCATTAATCAGTTGCAGGTCTTGGATAGGCCAGCATCTACCTCCTTTGGGCTTCTTGACTGGCAGGAGGGGAGTGTTCCATGGGGATTGGCACTCCACCAAAATCCCCTCCCGCTTGAGCTTATCGATATGTTCCTGAATTCCTTCTAGAGCCTCCTTGGGGATGGGGTACTTGTCGTCTCCTGGTTGACTGGGCTCCCGGTTTCATCTCGATCACCAGGGGTGCATGTTGGTGTGAAAGACGGGGGGTGGCGGGGGTGGGAGGGTTGTCCTCCTCCCACACCGACATAAAATCCTGCTGGAAGTCAGGCGGGTTCTCTTCCTCTTTGGCCTCGTCATATAGCTTCCATTCTGCTTCCTGGGGCACGGTTACCACCATCATGAGAGTCTCTAGGGCGCCAAGCATGAGATTCGTGGTCCCTTTCAGGTGGAAGGTGATTTGGGCTTCCAGTTTGCTCAGGAGATCTCAGCCTAGGAGAGGAACGGGGCAGTGCGGGACGTATAGGAATTCATGTCTTATCTGGTGGCCCCCCCATCTGGCATATTCAGGATTGGCAGAACGGTGGAGCCACTTTAGTTCCAGTGGCTCCCACAATGGTGGTTTCCCACTTTGTAAGTGAAGCCACCGAGGTTGTTACCACCGAGTGTCCTACCCAGTGTCCACCATAAATGTTATTCATCGCCCCCCCACTTCCATTACAACCATAGGCTCCCAGGGGCCAAGAGTCAGGGAACCCCAGTAGATCCTATTCCGAGTCGACCCCAGTGAGACCAATGAGGTCATGGATCTCTGGCTCCTGCTAGAAGCCCCTGGGCAGGTTCCTGTGTAGCAGTGGGTGGTTTCTCTCTTTGGGGCATTCATACTTCCAGTGACCAATCCCCTTACAATTGGCGCACTGGTCAGGCTTCAGGGTCCCTGGTCTCCTGGGTCCTCCTTTCCATGGTGGGCCAGGTCTCTTGGGTGGTTAGCTCTTCTGAGGGCAGCGGCCAGGAGAGCAGCTTTCTCTTTCATTTTGCTGTCATCCTCCCTCTGGGCAGTCCAGTCTCGATTAACATAGACCCTCTGGGCCACTTCCATAAGCTGCATGATGTTCATTTCTGCAAACCTGTCAGGTTTCTGGAGTTTCTGTCAGATGTCAGTATAGGACTGCCCAAGAAATGCGTCATTCACTATCTGCTGATTTTCTGCCGCCCCTGGGTTGAAGGGTGTGTAGACTTGGTAGGCCTCACAAAGGCACTGGTAGAATTTGCTCTTTGATTCCTCCGGCTTCTGGGTGATCAGAGCAACTTTGTTCATGTTGATGGGTTTTCTGGCCCCCTCGCAGACCCGGTGGAGGAGAGCTCCCCAATACCTTCCGAGTGCCTCTTGTCCGCTCGGGGAATTGAAATCCCAATCCAGGTTGGTCTCGGGTGCTGCTTGCTCTCTGTGCCCACTGCTCCACATCCAAGGTCCCTGCTGGAGGCTGGTCCTGGAGCCACCTCTGGGTCCCCGCTGCAATCTGGTCTTGTTCTTTCGTGTTAAAAAGGGTCAGAAGGAGGCCGGGCGCAGTGCCTCACACCTATAATCCTAGCACTCTGGGAGGCCGAGGCGGGTGGATTGCTCAAGGTCAGGAGTTCGAGACCAGCCTGAGCAAGAGCGAGACCCCGTCTCTACTATAAATAGAAAGAAATTAATTGGCCAACTAAAAATATATGTAAAAAATT
>CAUYRT010038326.1:0-28217 GCA_963574885.1 Lepilemur ruficaudatus
TCTTACAGGCCCACATTTCTCAGAGAACTGAAGCAGTGTGTAACGTACGCCACAACACAACCCTTAGAAGGAGGCACATATTCGATAAACAACCCCCAGGCACAAATACTTCCAGTGACTTGGACGAGGCAGCTAGAATGCGGCTTTTTCACAGGCTCGCAATTATGTGAGAAATGAAGCAGTGCATACCGCTGGGTTTGTTACATTCTGGCATTTATCGGAGAACTGAGGAAGAACGTGGCATATGCTGGAAGAGTCACTTAAGATGCAGTGATATACTTGCTGGAGAACTATCAGATACAATTTCTTCTAGTCAGTTAAAAGAGGCATCTGCAAACTGAGTTTCTTACCGTCTGGCATTTCACCTACAAATGAAGAAGTGTGGAGTGATGCTCCAACACACACCTAGGAAAAAAAGGAGCAATGTGATAAACAACTTCCAGATATAAATGTTTCTAGTGACTTAGAAATGCGGCTTGAAAGTGCCTTGCTTACAGGCTCACATGTCTCTGAGAACTGAAACAGTGTGTATCCTATGCCACCAAACCAACTCAGAAGCAGGGAGATAGTTGATAAAAATCTCCCAGATACAAATAATTCCAATCACTTAGGGGAGGCAAGTAGAATGCGGTGTTCTTACAGGCTGCTCATTATGTGAGAATTAAAGCAGTGCATACCGCTTGCAGTAAAACACACCTAACAGGCAGGAGCTATTACATAAAGTTCTTCTATATACAAATGTCTGCAGTAATGTACAAGAGGCAGCTAGATTGTGCGTTTGTTACATTCTGGCATTTATCTGAAAACTTAAGAAGTGTGTGGCATATCCTTGCAAAGACACTTAAGAAGCAGGCTTATACTTGGTAAGAAAATTCCAGATACAAGTGCTTCTAGTGACTTTGGAGAAGCAGCTACAAACTGATTTCCTTACCTTCTAGCATTTCACAGAGAACTGAAGAAGTGTACCATATGCTGCAAAACACACCTAGGAAACAAAGGAGATATGTAACAAATGACTTTTAGATATAAATGTTTTTAGTGACTTAGAAGAGGCATCTAGAGAGTGCCTTTCTTACAAGCTCACATTTGTCTGAGAAGTGAAGCAGTGTGTGGTGTATGCTCAAAGAAAACCTCAGAAGCAGGGAGATATTTCATAGGGACTCCCAGATAGAAATACTTCCATTGACTTAGAAGAGGTATCTAGAATGTGGCTTTCTTACACCCTGGCAATTATGTGAGAAGTTAAGCAGTGCATACCGCGTGCTTCAAAACACATCTAAGAAGCAAGCAGATATTTCTCAAAGATCTTCTATATATCAATTCCTGCAGTAACTTACAAGAGGGCGCTAGATTGTGGGTTTGTTACATTCTGGCATTTATCTGAGAACTGAAGAAATTTGTTCATATGCTTCAAATAACGTCTAAGAAGAAGGGATATACCTGATAAATAACTTCCAGATTCAAGTGCTTCTAGTGACTGAGGAGAGGTAGCTATAAATTGGGTTTATTACCGTCTGGCATTTCACAGAAAAGTGAAGAAGTGTGCGGTGTACGCTGCAACACAAACCTAAGATACAAAGAAGAGATGTGGTAAACAACTTTCAGATATAAATGTTTCTAGTGAGTTACATGGGGCAGCTAGAGAGTCCTTTTCTTAAAGGCTCGCATTTCTCTGGGAACTGAAGCAGTTGTGAAGCATTCTACAAAATAAACTTCAGAAGCAGGGAGATATTTGATAAAGAACTCCCAGATACAAATTCTTCCAGTGTCTTTGAAGAGGCAGCTAAAATGTTGTTTTCTTACAGGCTGACAATTATGTGAGAACTGAAACAGTGCCCACTGCCTGGTGCAAAACACCCCTAAGAAGCAGTCATATATTACATAAAGAGCTTCTATATATAAATGTCTGCAGTAACATACAAGAGGCAGCTAGATTGTGGGTTTGTTACATTCTGGCATTTATCTGAGAACTGAAGAAGTGTGTAGCATATGCTTCAAAATTCATCTAAGAAGCAGGGATATACTTCCTAAAGAACTTCCAGATACAAGTGCTTCTGGTGACCTAGGAGAGGCAGCTACTAACTGGTTTTCTTACCATCTGGCATTTCACAGATACTGAAGTAGTGTGTAGCATATGCTGCAACACACACCTAGGAAACAAAGATATTTCATAAAGAACTTTCAGATATAAATGTTTCTATTGACTTAAAAGAGCCAGATAGAAAGTGCCTTTCTTACAGGCTCACATTTCTCTGAGAACTGAAGCAGTGTGTAACATATACTGCAAAAGAAACATCAGAAGAAGGGAAATATTTGATAAAGAACTCCCAGATATAAATTCTTCCAATGACTTAGAAGAGGCATCTAGAATGTGGCTTTCTTACAAGCTGGCAATTATCTGAGACCTGAAGCAGTGTGTACCGTCTGCTGCAAAACACTGCTAAGAAACAGTTAGATATTTGATAAAGATCTCCTTTGTATAAATGTTTACATGACTTAGAAGAGACAGCTAGATTGTGGGTTTCTTACAGGCTGCCATTCATTTAAGTCTGAAGCAATATGTAGCATGTTCTTGAAAAGGCACCTAAGAAACAGGGTATACTTGCTAAAGAACTTGCAGATACAAGTGCTTCTAGTGACTTAGGAGAGGTAGCTAGGAACTGGGTTTCTTACCATCAGGCATTTCCCTGAGAACTGAAGCAGTGTGTAGCGTTTACTGCAACACACACTTAGGAAATAAAGGAGATATTTTATAAAGGACTTCCAGATATAAATGTTGCTATTGACATATAGGAGGCAGCTAGAACGTACTTTTCTTACATGCTCACTTTTATCTCAGAACTGAAGGAGTGTGTAGCGTGTGCTACAAAACAAACCTTAGAAAAAGGGAGATATTTGATAATGAACTTCCAGATATAAATGTTTTCAGTGACTAATAAGAGGCAGCCAGAAAGAGGCTTTTTTACAGGTTGGCATTTATCTCAGAACTGAAGCAGTGTGCTGTGTATGCTGCAAAACGCACCTAAGAAACAGGGAGATATTGGATAAAGAACTTTCAGATATAACTGCTTCCAGTGACTTATAAGAATCCGCTCGAAAGTGGGTTTCTTACAGAATGACACCTCTCTGAGATCTGAAGCAGCATGTAGTGTACGCTCCGAAACACAACTTAGAAACAGGCAGATATTTGATAAAGAACTACATACCAGATACAAATGCCTCTAATGACTTAGAAGAGGCTGCTAGAAACTGCTTTTCTTACAGGCTTACATTTATCTGAGAACTGAAGCACTGTTTAGCTTATGCTACAAAACACAACTTATAAACAGGTAGATATTTGATAAAGAACTTTCAGATATAAATGTTTCCAGTGACTTATAAGATGCTGCTAGAATGTGGCTTTGTTACAGGTTGGCAATTATCAGAGAACTGAAGCAGTGTGTAGCATATGTTGCAACAAACCTAGGAAACAAAGGTTATATTTGATAAAGAACTTCCAGATATAAGTGTTTCTAGTGACTTAGAAGAGGCAGCTGGAATATGCTTTTTTTGCAGGCTCACATTTATCTGAGAACTGAAGCTGTCTGTGCCGCCTGTGGAAAACACACGTAAGAAACAGGCAGGTATTAGTTGAAGATCTTCTATATATAAAAGTTTGCAGTGACTTACAAGAGGCGGCTAGGTGGTGTGCTTCTTACAGGCTGTCATTTGAGAACTGAAGCAGTGTGTAGCATATTTTTGAAAAGACACCTAAGAAACAGGGATATACTCAGTAAAACTTCCAGATACAAGTGATTTGGTGACTTAGGAGAGGCACATAGAATCTGGGTTTCTTACCGTCTGGCATTTCATTGAGAACTGAAGCAGTGTGTAGTGTATGCATCAACAAACACCTAGGAAACGGAAGAGATATTTGGTAAAAAAAAAAAAAAGTCCAGATATAAATATTTCTAGTGACTTTGAAGAGGCAGCTAGAAAGTCCTTTTCTTACAGGCTGAGATTTATCTGAGAACTGAAGCAGTGTGTAGCGCATGCTGCAAAACACACCTTAGAATCAGGGATATATTCAATTAGGAACTTTTATATAAAAATGTTTCCAGTGATTAAGAAGAGGAAGATGGAAAGTGGGTCATTTGCAGACTGACACTTCTCTGAGAATGGAATCAGTGTGTAGCATATGTTGCAAAACAGCAGTTAGAAAAAGGTAGGTATTTGATAAAGAACTTCCAGATACAAATGCTTCCAGTGACTTAGAAGAGGCAGCTAGAACATGCCTTGTTTACAGGCTCACATTTATCTGAGAACTGAAGCAGTGTGTAGTGTATGCTAGAAAACAAACCTTAGAAACCAGGGGATGTTTGATAAAGAACTACTAGATATAAATGAATTCAGTGATTTAAAAAAGTCTGCTAAAAAGTGGGTTTCTTACCGGATGGCATTTATCTGAAAAGTGAAGGAGTGTGTAGCATATGCTGTGAAACAAACCTTAGAGAGTGAGAAGTATTTCATTAGGAACGTTGAAAAATAAATGTTTCCAGTGACTTAGAAGAGGCAGCTAGAAAGTGCTTTTCTTACAAGCTAACATTTGTCTGAGAACTCATGCAGTGTGTAGCATATGCTGCAACACAGACCTAGGAAACAAAGGAGATATTTGATGAAGAACTTCCCCCCAAAATTGTCTAGTGAATTAGACTAGGCAGCTAGAAAGTACATTTTTTACTGGGTCACATTTATCTGAAAACTGAAGCAGTGTGTAGTGTATGCTGCAAAACACACCTAAGAAACTGGGAGATCTTTGATAAAGTTCTTCCATTTGTAAATATTTCCACTGACTTATAAGAGACAACCAGAAAGTGGTTTTCTTACTGGCTGGCCTTTTTATGAGAAATGAAGCAATGTGTAGCTTATGCTACAAAACACACATTAGAGTCAGGGAAATATGTGATAAAGAACTTCTAGATATAAATGTTTCCAGTGAGTTATAAGATGCAGCTAGAAAGTGGGTATCTTATACGGTGCCACTTCTCTGAGAACTGAAGGAGTGTGTAGCCCATGCTGCAAAACTCACCTGTGAAACAGGTCAATAGTTGATAAAGTACTTCCACATACAAATGTTCCCAGTGGCTTATTAGAGGCAGCTGAAAAGTGGATTTGTTACAGGCTGACACTTCTCTGAGATCTCAAGCAGTGTGTAGCATATGCTGCAGAACACAACTTAGAAACAAGAGATATTTGGTACAGAACTACCAGTTACAAGTGTTTCCTGTGACTTAGAAGACACAGCTAGAAAGTGGGTTTCTAATGGGCTGGCACTTATCTGAGAAGTGAAGCCGTGTGTAGCATATGCTGCAAAACACATCTTAGAAACAGGTAGTTATTTGATAAAGAACTTCAGAAGAAATGTTTGCAGTGATTTATAAGAGGCAGCTAGAAATGGGTTTCTTACATGCTGGAATTTACCTGAGAACTGAAGCAGTTTGTAGTGTATGCTACAGAACAGACATTAGAATCAGGGAAATATACGATAATGAACTTCCAGATATAAATGTTTCCAGTGACTTACAAGAGGCAGCTAGAAAGTGAGTTTCTTACAGGTGGCCACTTCTCTGAGATCTGAAGCCGTGTGTAGCCTATGCTACAGAACACACCTCAGAAACAGGGAGATATTTGATAAAGAACTTCCAGATACAAATGTTCCCAGTGACTTATAACTCACAGCTAGAATGTTGGTTTCTTACAAGCTCACAATTCCTGGGAACTGAAGCAGTGTTGTAGTGTATGCTACAAAACACAACTTAGAAATACGGAGACCTTTGATAAAGAACTTCCATATACAAATGATTCCAATGACTTAAAAGAGGCAGCTCAAAAGTTGATTTCATACAGGCTGGCATTTCTCTGTGATCAGAAGCATTGTGTAACGTATGCTACAAAACACACCTTAAAAACAGGGAGGTATTTGATAAAGAACTTCCATATAAAAATGTTTCCAGTGACTTATAAGAGGCAGCTAGAAAGTGGCTTTCTTACAGGCTGGCATTTATCTGAGAACTGAAGAAGTGTGTAGTGTATATTGCAAAACACACCTAAGAAAACCAGAGATATTTAATGAAACTTCCCAATACAAATGTTTCCAGTGACTTAGAAGTGGCAGCTAGAAAGTTGGTTTCTTACAGGCTTACATTTATCTGAGAACTGAGGCAGTGTGTAGTGTATGCTTCAAAACACACATAAGAAACTGGGAGATATTTGATAAAGAACTTCCAGATACAAATGTTTCCAGTGACTTAGATGAGGCTGCTAGAAAATGCTTTTCTTACAGTCTGGCATTTATCTGAGAACTGAAACACTGTGTAGCGTGTGCTGCAAAACACGCCTAAACAACAGGGAGATACTTGATAAATAACTTCCAGATACAAATTCTTTTAGTGACTTAGAAGAGGCATCCAGAAAGTGGGTTTCTTAATGTCTTGCAATTTCTGAGAACTGAAGCAGTGTGTATCCTAAAAGAGAAACCTTAGAAACAGGGAGATCTTTGATAACGAACTATCAGAAACAAATGTTTCCAGTGACTTATAAAGGCAGTTAGAAAGTGGCTTTCTTACAGGCTCGTATTTGTCAGAGAACTAAAGCAGTACATAGCGTATGCTGCAAATCACACCTAAAAAACATGAGATATTTGATAAAGAACTTCCAAATATAAACATTTCCAGTGACTTATAAGATGCAGCTGGAAAGTGGGTTTCTTACAGGCTGCCACTTCTCTAAGAACTGAAGCAGTTTGTAGCCTATCCTGGAAAACACACCTAAGACACAGGTAGATGTTGGTAAAGAACTTCCTTCTAAAAATGTTTCCAGTGAATTAGAAGAGGCAGCTAGAAAGTGGGTTTTTTTACATGCTGACTCTTCTCTGAGAACTGAAGCAGTGTTTAGCATATCATGCCAAACACAACTCAGATACAAGGAGATCTTTGATAAAGAACTTCCAGATACAAATGCTTCCAGTGACTTAGAACAGGCAGCTAGAAAATGGGTTCCTTACAGCCTGACAATTCTTGGAGACCTGAAGCAGTTTTTCCGTATGGTGCAAAACATGCCTTAGAAACAGGGAGATATTTGATAATGATCTTCCATATATACATATTTCCAGTGACTGATAAGAGGGAACTAGAAAGTTGCTTTGTTACAGGCTGGCATTTATCTGGAACTGAAGAAGTGTGTAGATCATGCTGCGAAACACACCTAAGAAACAGGGAGATATATGATAAAGAAGTTTCAGATACAAACAAAATATTTATATCTGGACGTTCCTTATCAAATATCTCCCTGTCTCTAAGGTGTGCCTTTTAGCAATGCTACACACAGCTTCAGTTTTCAAACAAATGGAAGCCTCTAAGAATCCAACTTTCTAGCTTCCTCTTATATGTCACTGGAAATATTTGTATCTGGAAGATCTTTATAAAATATCTCCCTGTTTCTTAGGTGTGTTTTGCAGAATACACTACACCCTGCTTCAGTTCTCAGAGAAAAGCCAGTCTGTAGGAAACCCACTTTCTAGCTGCCTCTTTTAAGTCACTAGGAGCATTTGTATGTGGAAGTTCTCTATCAAGTATCTCCCTGTACCTGAGTTTTATTTTGCAGCATACCCTACACACTGCTTCGGTTGTCAGATAAATGCCAGTGTGTGAGAAACTCACTTTCTAACTGCCTCTTCTAAGTGACTGGATACATTTATATCTGGAAGTTCTTTATCAAATATCTCACTCTTTTTAGGTGTGTTTTGCAGCATAGGCTACACAATGCTTCAGTTCTCAGAAAATGTCAGCCTGTAAGAAACCCACTTTCTGGATGCCTCTTGTAAGTCACTGGAAACATTTATATCTGGAAGTTCTCTATCACAGATCTCCCTGTGTCTTAGGTGTGTTTTGCAGCATAAGCTACAGAATGCTTCAGTTCACAGAGAAATGCAAGCCCGTAAGGAACCCATATTCTAGCTGCCTCTACTAAGTCATGGGAAACATTTATATTGGGAATTCTTTATCAAATATGTTCCTGCTGCTTAAATGTGTTTTGATGCATATGCAACACACTGCTTCAGTTCTCAGATAAATGCCAGCCTGTTGGAAACCCAATTTCTATCTTTCTGACTTTTTTAAGTCATTTGAAACATTCATATCTGGAAGTTCTTGATCAGATATCTCCCTGTTTCTTAGACATGCTTTCAGCATATGCTCCACAATCCTTCAGTTCTCAGAAAATGTGAGGGGCTAAGAAACCCACTTTCTATCTGCCTCTCCCTAAGTCACTGGATGCATTTGTTTATGGAATTTCTTTATCAAAGATCTCCTGTTTCTAAATTGTGTTATGAAGCATATGCTAAACACTGTTTCAGTTCTCAGATAAATGTCAGCCTATAAGAAAAGCACTTTCTAGCTGCCTCTTCTAAGTCACTAGAAACATTTATTTCTGGAAATTCTTTATCAAAGACCTTCCTGTTTCTTAGGTGTCTTTTGCTGCATAGGTTACACACTGCTTCAGTTCTCAGAGAAATGCGAACCGGTAAGAATCCCACTTTCTAGCTGCCTCTTATAAGTCACTGGAAGCATTTGTATTTGGAAGCTCTTTATCAAAGATCTCCATGTATCTAAGTTGTGTTTTCTAGCATAAGCTAAACCTTGCATCAGTTCTCAGAGTCATGTCAGCCTGTAAGTAACCCATTTTCTAGCTGCCACTAGAAGAGGCACTGGAATCATTTATATATGGAAGTTCTTTATCAAAGATCTCCCTGTTTCTTAGGTTCCTTTTGCAGCATCAGCTACACAATGCTTCAGTTCTCAGTTAAGTGCGAGCCTGTGACAAATCCATTTCTAGCTAACGCTTCTATGTCATTCAAAACATTTATACGTGGATGTCCTTGATCAAAGATCTCCCTCTTTCCTAGTTTTGCTTTCAGCATATGCTACACAATGCTTCAGTTCTCCAAAAATGTGAGGTGGTAAGAAACCCTCTTTCAATCTCAGATAAATGCAAGATGGTAGGAAACCCACTTTCTAGCTTCCTCTTATAAGTAACTGGAAGTATTTGCATCTGGAAATTTTTTATCAAAGATCTCCCTGTATTTAAGTTGTGTTATGCAGCATGTGGAAAACACTGCTTCCATTCTCAGAGAAGTGTCAGCCTGTTAGAAACCCACTCTCTAGCTGCCTCTTCTAAGTCATTGGAAACATTTATATCTGGAAGCTCTTTATCAGAGATCTCCATGCTTCTTAGGTATGTTTCATAGCATAAGCTACAAAATATTTCAGTTTTCAGAAACAGTTTCTTCGGAAACACTAACCCTAACTCTAATCCTAACCCTAACCCTAACACTATCTTAGAAGTTCCTTGCCTATTTGCTTGCTATTCTCTGAGAGCTTAAGCAGTGTGCAGAATTTCTCGTCAAACGGAATTAAAAAAACTCTATTCTTTGATGCAGGACTTCCATGTAAATGTGTACAGCCTTAGAAAAACAAACAGCAATGTGCATTGCTTATGTGTTTGGTCTTCCCTCAGAACAGAAGCAGCATACACAGTTTGCTGTGAAAAATACTTAAGACACAGTAAGTTCCTTCATAAAGTAGTTTCTTAGGAAATCCTAACCCTAACCCTAACCTTAACCCTACACTAACATTAACCTAGAAGTGCCTATTGGCTTACCATTCTCTGAAAGCTTAAGCAGTGTGTAGAGTTTCTTGGTGAACGCCTAAAAAAATATGTTCTTTGATGAACTAATTACATGTAAATGTGTACAGACATGGACAAACTACCAGGAATGTGCCTTGATTATATGTTTGGTCATCCCTGAGATCAAAACCATCATATAGAGTTTTCTGTCAAAAACACTTAAGACACACTAAGCTCCTTCATAAAGAAGTTTCTTAGGAAATGCTAACCCTAACCCTAACTCTAACCATAGAACTAACCCTAACTCTAACATTATTCTAGAAATTCCTTGCCTGTTTGGTTGCTATTCTCAGAGAGCTGACGCAGTGGGTTGGGTTTCTTGTCAAATCAGATAAAGAAAGTATGGTCTTTGATGAAAAACTACCATCTAAATGTGAAAAGGCCTAGACAAACAAGCTGGAATGTGCATTGCTTATGTGTTTAGTCTTCTCAGAGAACAGAAGCAGCATATAGAGTCTGCTGTCAAAACCACTTAAGACACATTAAGTTCCTTAATAAAGAAGTTTCTTAGGAACCCCCAACTCTAACCCTAACCCTAACCCTAACCCTAGCACTATCTTAGAAGTTCCTTGCCTATTCACTTGCTGTTCTCTGAGAGCTTAAGCAGTGTGCAGAGTTTCTTGTTAAATGCAATTAAAAAGTCTAAGTTCTTTGATGAAGTACTTCCATATAAATGTGTACAGGCTTAGACAAACAAGCAAGAATGTTCCTTGCTTATGTGTTTGGTCTTCCCTGAGAACAGAAGCAGCATATACAGTTTGCTGTGAAAGCACTTAAGACGCACTAAGTTCCTTCATAAAAAAGTTTCTTGGGAAAACTTAACCCTAACTCTAACCCTAACCTGAACCCTAGCCTTAACCATAACCCTAAGAGTATCCTAGAAATTCCTTGTCTAGTCGCTTGCTATTCTCAGAGAGCTTAAGCAGTGCATAGGGTTTCTTGTCAAAAGCAGATAAAGGAAGTATGTTCTTTGATGAAAAACGACCAAAAAAGTGAAAAGGCCTAGACAAACAAGCTGGAATGTGTGTTGCTTAAGTGTTTAGTCTTCTCAGAGAACAGAAGCAGCATATAGAGTTTGCTGTCAAAACCACTTAAGACGCATTAAGTTCCTTCATAAAGAAGTTTCTTAGCAAACCCCAACCGAACCCTAAACCTAACCCTAACCCTAACCCTAACACTATCCTAGAAGTACCTTGCGTATTCACTTGCCATTCTCTGAGAGCCTAAGAAGTGTGTAGAATTTTTTGGCGAATGCAGAGAAAAAAATATGTTCTTTGATGAAGTTCTCCAATGTAAATGTGTACAGGCCTAGACAAACAAGCTGGAATGTGCGTTGCTTATGTATTTGGTCTTCTCTGAGAACAGAAGCAGCATACAGAGTTTGCTGTCAAAAGCAATTAAGACACACTATGTTCCTTCATAAAGAAGTTTCTTAGGAAACCCTAACCTTAACCCTTACCCTAACCGTAACCCTAACACTATCTTCGAAGTTCCTTGCCTATTTGCTTCTATGCTTAAGCAGTGTGTAGAGTTTCATATCAAACACAGATAAAAAAACTAAGTTCTATGATGAAGTACTTGCTTGTAAAATATATAGACCAAGACAAACCAGCTTAAATGTGCATTCCTTATGTGTTTGTTCTTCTCTGAGAACAGAAGCAGCTCATAATGTTTGCTGTCAAAAGCACTTAAGACACACTAAGGTCCCTCATAAAGTTTCTTTGGAAACGCTAACCCTAACCCTAACCCTAACCCTAACCCTAACCCTAACATCTTAACACTATCTTAGAAGTTCCTTGCCTATTCCCTTGCTATTCTCTGAGAGCTTTAGCAGTGCACAGAGTTTCTTGTCAAATGCAGATAAAAAAATTAAGTTCTTTGGTGAAGTACTTCCATGTAAATGTGTACAGACTTAGGCAAACAAGCAGGAATGTGCCTTGCTTATGTGTTTGGTCTTCCCTGAGAACAGAAGCAGCATATACAGTTTGCTGTCAAGAGCACTTCAGATACACTAAGTTTTTTCATAAAGAAGTTTCTTAGGAAACCCTAACCTTAACCCTAACCCTAACCCTATCCCTAACCCAAACACTATCCTAGAAATTCCTTCCTTATACGCTGACTATTCTCAGAGAACATAAGCAGTTTGCAGAGTTTCTTGTCAAATGCAGATAAGAAAAGTAAGTTCTCTGATGAAGTACTTCCATGTAAATGTGTACAGACTTAGACAAACAAGCTAGAATGTGCGTTGCTGATGTGTTTGGTCTCCTCTCAGAGCAGAAGCAGCATATAGAGTTTGCTGCCAAAAGCACCTAAGACATTCTAAGTTGTTTTATAAAGATATTTCTTAGGAAACCCTCACCCTAACCAGAACACTAACACTATCCGAGAAGTGCGTTGCCTTTTCTCTTGTGATTCTCTGAGAGCTTAAGGAGTGTGCAGGGTTTCTTGCCAAAAGCAGATAAAGAAAGTATGTTCTTTGATGAAAAACTACCATCTAATGTGATCAGGCCTAGACAAGCTGGAATGTGTGTTGCTTATGTGTTTAAGCTTCTTTGAGAACAGAAGCAGCATATAGAGTTTGATGTCAAAAGCACTTAAGACACATCAAGTTCCTCTATGAAGAAGTTTCTTAGGAAACCCCACACCTAACCCTAACCCTAAACCTAACCCTAAATATAACCCTAAGAATAACCCTAACCCTAACCCTAACACTATCCTACAAGTTCCTTGCCTATTCGCTTGCCATTCTCTGAGAGCCTAAGCAGTGTGTAAGGTTTCTTGGCAAACGCAGAGAAAAAATTATGTTCTTTAATGAAGTACTCCAATGTAAAGGTGTACAGGCCTAGACAAACAAGCTGGAATGTGCATTGCTTAAGTGTCTGCTCTTCTCTGAGAACAGAAGCAGCATATAGATTTTGCTGTCAAAAGCACTTAAGACACACTAAGTTCCTTCATAAAGAAGTTCCTTAGGAAACACTAACCCTAACATAACCCTAACCCTAACACTATCTGAGAAGTGCCTTGCCTATTTGCTTGCTATTCTCTGAGAACTTAAGCATATGCAGAGTTTCTTGTCAAACTGAGATAAAAAAAGTAAGTACTTTGATGAAGTACTTCCATGTAAATATGTACAGACTTAGACAAACAAGCAAGAATGGGCCTTTATTATGTATTTGGTCTTCCCTGAGAACAGAAGCAACATATACAGTTTGCTGTCCAAAGCACTTAAGACACATTAAGTTCCTTCATAAAGAAGTTTCTTAGGAAACCCTTACCCTAACCCTAACCCTAACAGTATCTGATAAGTTCCTTGCCTATTTGCTTGCTATTCTCAGAGAGCTTAAGCAGTGTGTAGGGTTTCTTGTCACAAGCAGATAAAGAAAGTGTGTTATTTGATGGAAAACTCCCATCTAAATGTGAACAGCACTAGACAAAAAAGCAGGAATATATGTTGCTTATGTGATTAGTCTTTTTTGAGAACAGAAGGATCATATAGAGTTTGCTGTCAAAACCACTTAAGACACACTAAGTTCTTTCATAAAGAAGTTCTCAGGAAACCCCAAACCTAACCCTAACCCTAACAATAACCCTAACCTTAACCCTAACCCTAACACTATCCTAGAAGTTCCCTGTCTATTTGATTGCTAGTCTCAGAGAGCTTAAGCACAGTGTAGAGTTTCTTGTGAAACACAGATAAGAAAAGTAAGTTCTTTGATGAAGTACTGTATACAGTCCTAGACAAACAATCTGGAATGTGTGTTGCTTATGTGACTGGTCTTCTCTGAGAACAGAAGCAGTATATAGAGTTTGCTGTCAAACGCACTTAAGACACACAAAGTTCCTTCATAAAGACATTTCTTAGGAAACCTAACCCAACTCTAAACCTAAGACTATTTTAGAAGTGCCTTGCTATTCTATGAGAGCTTAAGCAGTGTGTAAAGTTTCTTGTCAGATGCAGAGAAAAAAATATGTTCTTTGATGAAGTACTCCCATTTAAATGTGTACCATCCTAGACAAACAAGCTGGAATGTGCATTGCCTATGTGGCTGGTCTTTTCGGAGAACAGAAGCAGGATATAGAGTTTGCTGTCAAAAGCACTTAAGATACACTAAGTTCCTTCATACAGAAGTTTCTTAGGGAACACTAACCTTAACCCTAACCCTAACACTATCTGAGAAGTTCTCTGCCTATTTGCTTGCTATTCTCTGAGAGTGTAAGCAGTGTGCAGAGTTTCTTGTCAAATGCAGATAAACAAAGTAAGTTCCTTGATGAAGTACTTCCATGTAATTGTGTACAGACTTAGAAAAACAAGCTGGAATGTGCGTTGCTTACGTGGCTGGTCTTGTCGGAGAACAGAAGCAGCACATAGAGTTTGCTGTCAAAAGCACTTAGGACACACGAAGTTCCTTCATAAAGAATTTTCTTAGGAAACTCTAACCCCAACCCTAACCCTAACATTATTCTAGAGATGCCTTCCTTGCCTATTCACTTGCCATTCTCTGAGAACTGAAGAAGTGCATAGAGTTCTTGTCTAAAACAGAGAAAAAAATATGTTCTTTGATGAAGTACTCCCATGTAAATGTGTGCAGGCCTAGACAAACAAGCTGGAATGTGCATTGCTTACGTGTTTGGTCTTCTCTAAGAACAGTAGCAGCATATAGAGTTTACTGTCAAAACCACTTAAGACACAGTAAGTTCCTTCATAAAGAAGACTCTTAGGAAACCCTAACCCTATTCCTAATGCTAACCCTAACCCTAACCCTAACACTATCCTATAAGTGCCTTGCCTATTCGCTTGCCATTCTCTGAGAGCCTAAGCAGTGTGTAGAGTTTCTTGGTGAATGCAGGAGAAAAAAAATATTCTTTGGTGAAGTACTCCGATGTAAATGTGTATGGGCCTAGACAAACAAGCTGGAATGTGTGTTCCTAATGCATTTGGTCTTCTCTGAGAACAGAATCAGCATATAGATTTTCCTGTCAAAAGCACTTAAGATACACTAAGTTCCTTCATAAAGAAGTTTCTTAGGAAATGCTAACCCTAACCCTTACCCTAACTCTAATCCTAACACTATCCTAGAAGTTCCCTGCTTATTCAGTTGCTATTCTCTGAGAACTTAAGCAGTGTGTAGAGTTTCATATCAAATGCAGATAAAAAAGTAAGTTATTTGATGGAGTACTGGCATGTAAATGTGTACGGGCCTAGACAAACAAGCAGGAATGTGAGTTCCTTTTGTGTTTGTTCTACCTGAGAACAGATGCACCTTATAAAGTTTGCTGTCAAAAGCACTTAAGACACTAAGTTCCTCCATAAAGAAATTTCTTAGGAAACGCTAACCCTAAACTTAACTCTGACCCTAACCCTAACCCTAACACTATCAGACAAGTTCCTTGTCTATTCGCTTGCTATTCTCTGAGAGCTTAAGCAGTGTGCAGAGTTTCTTGTCAAATGCAGATAAACAAAGTAAGTTCTTTGATGCAGTTCTTCCATGTAAATGTATACAAGCCTAGACAAACAAGCTATAATGCGTGTTGCTTACGTGTTTTTTCTTTTATGAGAACAGAAGCAGCATATGTAGTTTGCTGTCAAAACCACTTAGGACACACTAAGTTCCTGCATAAATCAGTTTCTTAGGATCCTCCAACACTAACCCTAACCCTAAACCTAACCCTAACAATAACCTAACCCTAACACTATCCTTGAAGTTCCTTGCCTATTGACTTCTTATTCTTAGAGAGCTTAAGCAGTGTGTACAGTTTCTTTTCAAATGCAGATAAGAAAAGTAAGTTCTTTGATGAAGTACTTGCATGTAAATGTATATACCAAGACAAACCAGCTGGAATGTACATTCTTTATGTGTTCATTCTTCTCTGAGAACAGAAGCACCTCATAAAGTTTGCTGTCAAAAGCACTTAAGACACACTAAGTTCCTTCATAAAGAAGGTCCTCAGGAAATTCTAACCCTAACCCTAACCCTAACCCTAACCCTGACTCTAACACTATCTTAGAAGTTCCTTGGCTATTCGCTTGCTATTCTCTGAGAGCTTAAGCATTTAGCAGAGTTTCTTGCTCAATGAAATTTAAAAAACTAAGTTTTTTGATGAAATACTTCCATGTAAATGTGTACAGACTTAGACAAACAAGCAGAATGTTCCTTGCTTATGTGTGTGGTCTTCCCTGAGAATAGAAGCAGCATATACAGTTTGCTGTAAAAAGCACTTAAGACACACTAAGTTCCTTCATAAAGTAGTTTCTTAGGAAATCTTAAACTTAAACCTAACCCTAAACATAAACCTTACACTAACCCTTACTTTAATCCAACAGTATTGTAGAAAATCCTTGCTTATTCTCTTCCTATTCTCAGAGAGCTTAAGCTGTGTTTAGGATTCCTTGTCAAAAGCAGATAAAGAAAGTAAGTTCTTTGAGGAAGTACTTCCATGTAAATGTGTACAGACCTAGACAAAGAAGCTGGAGTGTGCGTTGCTTATGTGTTTGGTCTTATCTGAGAACAAAATCAGCATATAGAGTTTGCTGTCAAAACCACTTAAGACAAACTAAGTTCCTTCATAAAGAACTTTCTTAGGAAACCCCAACCGTAATCTTAACCCTTAACCTAAGCATAAACCTAACCCTAACAATAACCCTAACCCTAACACTATCCTAGAAATTCCTTGCTTATTGGCTTGCTATTCTCAGAGAGTGTAAGCACAGTGTACAGTTTCTTGTCAAACAGATAAGAAAAGTAAGTTTTTTGATGAAGTATTTGCATGTAAATGTATACAGACCAAGACAAAGCAGCCTGAATGTGCATTCCTTATGTATTCATTCTTCTCTGAGAACAGAAGCACCTCATAAAGTTTGTTGTCAAAAAGCACTTAAGAGACACTAAGTTCCTTTATAAAGAAGTTTCTTAGGAAATGCTAACCCCAACCCTAACCCTAACCCTAACCCTAACACTATCTTAGAAGTTCTTTCCTTATTTGCTTTTTACTCCCTGAGAGCTTAAGCAGTGTTCAGAATTTCTTGTCAAATGCAATTAAAAAAACTAAGTTCTTTGATGAAATACTTCCATATAAATGTGTATAGACTTAGACAAACAAGCAGAAATGTGCCTTGCTTATGTGTTTGGTCTTCCCAGAGAACAGAAGCAGCATATAGAGTTTGCTGTCCAAAACACTTAAGACAAAGTTCCTTCATAGAGAAATTTCTTAGGAAACCTTAACCCTAACCCTAACCCTAACCCTAAACCTAACCCTAACCCTAACCCTAACCCTAACCCTAACCCTAACCCTAACCCTGACCCTAACCCTAAGCCTAACACTAACAGTATCTTAGAAATTCCTTGCCTATTCACTTGCTATTCTCAGAGAGCTTAAGCAATGTGTAGGGTTTCTTGTCAAAAGCAGATAAAGAAAGTATGTTCTTTGATGAAAAACTGCCATCTAAATATGAAAAGGCATTGAAAAACAAGGTGGAATGTGCTTCGCTTCTGTGTTTAGTCTTATTTGAGAACAGAAGCAGCATATACAGTTTGCTGTCAAAATCACCTAAGACACACTAAGTTCCTTCATAAAGAAGTTTCTTAGAAAACCCTATCCCTATCCCTAGCCCTAAATCTAACCCTAACAATAACCCTAACCCTACCCGTATCCTCGACGTTCCGTGCCTCGTGGCTTGCTATTCTCAGAGAGCTTAAGCAGTGTGTAAAGTTTCTTGTCAAATGCAGATAAGAAAAGAAAGTTCTTTGATGAAGTACTGGCGTGCAAATGTATACAGACTAAGACAAACCAGCTAGAATATGCATTCCTTATGTGTTCATTCTTCTCTGAGAACAGAAGGACCTCATAAAGTTTGTTGTTAAAAGCACTTAAGACACACTAAGTTCCTTCATAGAGAAGTTTCATAGAAAATGCTAACCCTAAGCCTAGCCTTAACCCTAACACTATCTTAGAACTTTCTTGCATATTTGCTTGCTATTCTCTGAGAGCTTAAGCAGTGTGCAGAGTTTCTTGTCAAACGGAATTAAACAAACCAAGTTCTTTGATGAAGTACTTCCATATAAATGTGTACAGACTTAGACAAACAAGCAGGAATGCACCTCGCTTATGTGTTTGGTCTTCCCTGAGAGCAGAAGCAGCATATACAGTTTGCTGTCAAACGTACTTAAGACACACTAAGTTCCTTCATAAAGAAGTTTCTTAGGAAACCTTCACCCTAACCCTAATACTAACCCTAACTCTAAACCACTGTAACATTAACCCCAAGCCTAAGAGTATCCTAGGAATTCCTTGCCTATTCGCTTTCTATTCTCAGAGAGCTTAAGCAGTTTGTAGAGTTTCTTGTCAAATGCAGATAAGAATAGCAAGTTCTTTGATGAAGTGCTTCCATGTATATGTGTGCAGACTTACACAAACAAGGTGGAATGTGCATTGCTTACCTGTTTTTTCTTCTCTGACAACAGAAGCAGCATGTAGAGTTTGCTGTCAAAATCATTTAAGATACACTAAGTTCCTTCGTAAAGAAGTTTCTTAGCAAACCCTTACCTTAAGCCTGACCCTAACCCTAACACTATCCTGAAAGTGCCATGCCTATTCTCTTGCTATTCTCTGAGTGCTTAAGTAGTCGGTAGATTTTCTTGTCAAATGCAGATAAAAATGTAAGTTCTTTGATGAAGTACTTCCATGTAAATGTGTACAGACCTAGACAAACAAGCTGGAATGTGGGTTGCTTATGTGTTTGTTCTTCTCTGACAACAAAATCAGCATGTAGAGTTTGCTGTCAGATGCACTTAAGACACATTAAGTTCCTTCATAAAGCAGTTTCGTAGCAAACCTAATCCTAACCCTAACTCTAACCATAACACTATCCTACAATTGTCTTGCCTATTCTCTTGCTATTCTCTGAGAGATTCAGCAGTGTGTAGAGTTTCTTGTCAAACACAAGTAATAAAAAGTAAGTTCTTTGGCTGGGTGTGGTGGCTCATGTCTGTAATCCTAGCACTCTGGGAGGCTGAGGCAGGCAGATGACTCAAGATCAGGAGTTTGAAACCAGCCTGAGCAAGAGTGAGACCCATCTCTACCATAAATAAGGAAATTAATTGGCCAACTAAAGATACATATAGAAAAAATGAGCCGGGCATGGTGGCACATGCCTGTAGTCCCAGCTACTCGGGAAGCTGAGGCAGAAAGATTGCTTGAGCCCAGGAGTTTGAGGTTGCTATGAGCTGACACCACTGCACTCTATCCCGGGCAACAGAGTGACACCCTGTCTCAAAAAAAAAGTAAGTTCTTTGATGAAGTACTTCATGTAAATGCCTACAGACATAGACAAAGAAGCTGGAATGTGCATTGCTTATGTGTTTGGTCTTCTCTGAGAACAGAAGCAGCATATAGAGTTTGCTGTCAAATCACTTAAGACCTACTAATTTCTTCATAAAGAAGTTTCTTAGGAAACCTTAACCTTAACCCTAACCCTAGCCCTAACACTACCCTACAAGTGCCTTGCCTATTCGCTTGCTATTTTCTGAGAGCTTCAGCAGAGAGTGTAGAGTTTCTTGTAAAATGCAGATAAAAAAGTAAATTCTTTGAAGAAGTACTTCCATGTAAATGTATACAGACCTAGACAAAGAAGCTGGAATGTGGGTTGCTTATGTGTTTGGTCTTCTCTGAGAACAGAAGCAGCATATAGAGTTTCCTGTCAAGTGCACTTAAGACACAGTAAGTTCCTTCAGAAACAAGTTTCTTATGAAACCCTAACCCTAACTCTAACACCAACCCTAACCCTAACACTATCCTAGAAGTGCCTTGCCTATTTGCTTGCTATTCTCTGAGAGCTTAAGCAGTGTGTAGAGTTTCTTGTCAAACGCAGATAAAACAAGTAAGTTCTTTGATTAAATACTTCCATGTAAATGTGTACAGACTTAGACAAAGAAGCTGGAATGTGCGTTGCTTATGTGTTTGGTCTTCTCTGAGAACAGATGTAGCATATAGAGTTTGCTGTCGAAGGCACTTAAGACATACCAAGTTCCTTCATAAAGAAGTTTCTTAGGAAACCCTAACCCTAACCTTATCCTGGAACATGTGCTGCTTATACGCTTTATTTTTTTCTTAGGTCTGAAGCAGTGTGCAGTGTTTCCTGTCAAATGCTGAGAGGAATCATTGGGATTTTTGATAAAGAATGTCCAGATGCAAATGTTCACAGTGACTTAGAACAGGCAGCTAGAAAGTGCTTTCTTACAGACTGGCACTTCTCTGAGAACTGAAGGAGGTGTAGCATATGCTGCAAAATGAACCTAAGAAACAGGGAGATCTTTGATAAAGAATTTCCAGATACAAATGATTTCAGTGACTTAGAACAGGCAGTTAGAAAGTTGGTTTCTTACAAGCTGGCACTTCTCTGAGAAGTAAAGCGGTGTGTACTGTATGCTGCAAAACAAACCTAAGAAACAGGGAAATCTTTGATAAAGAACTTACAGATAGAAATGTTTCCAGTGAGTTAGAACAGGAAGCTAGAAAGTGGGTTTCTTACAGCCTGGCACTTCTCTGAGAAGTGAAGCAGTGTGTAGAGTATGCTGCAAAATGTACCTAAGAAACAGGGAGATCTTTGATAAAAACTTCCATATACAAATGTTTATAGTGAGTTAGAACAGGCAGCTAAAAAATGCATGTCTTATAGCCTTACTCTTCTGTGAGAAGTGAAGTAGATGTATCATGTCCTGTGAAATACACAGAAGAATCAGTGAGATCTTTGATAAAGAACTTCCATATACAAATGTTTACAGTGATTTAGAACAGGCAGCTATAAAGTGCATTTCTTATAGGCTCACTCTTCTCCTAGAACTGATGCAGTGTGCAGAGTTCGCTCTCAAAACAATAAGAAACAGTAAGTTCTTACATAAAGAAATTTCTTAGGAAATGCTAACCCTAATCATAACAATATCCTAGAAACTGCCTTGGCTATATGTATGCTATTTTCTGAGAGCTGAAGCAGTGTGTAGAGTTTCCAGTCAAACCCACGTAAGAAACCTTAAGTTCTTTGATAAGGGACTTCCATATACATATGTTTACAGTGCCTTAGATGAAGCAGCTAGAAAGTCCCTTGACAATGCCCTTGCTTTTCTCTGAGAAATTACACAGTATGTAGAATATCCTGTCAAATGCACATAAACACAATAAGTCTTTTACTAAAACACTGCATGTACAAATGTTTACAGTGTGTTAAACAAAGCAGCTAGAAAGAGCCTTGCTTGTGTGTTAGTTCTTCTCTGAGAAGTGAAGCATTGTGTAGTGTTTCCTGTCAAATGCACATAAGAGTATGTTCTTTGATTAAAAAAAACTTCCATATACAAATGTTTACAGTGACTTAGACAAAGAACATAGAAATTGCCTTGATTATGTGTTTGCTCTTCTGTGAGAACTGAACCAGTTGCAGAGTTTCCTGTCAAATGCACCTAACAAACAGTAAGGTCATTGATAAAGAACTTCCATATACAAATGTTTACAGTGACTTACACAAAGAAGCTAGAATGTGTGTTGATTGTGGGCTTGCTCTTCTCTCAGAACTGAAGCAGCGTGTAGAGTTTTCTGTCAAAAGCATATAAGAAACAGTAAATTCTTTCATAAAGAAGATTTTTAGGAAACCCTAACCCTAATGCAAACCCTAACCCTAATCCTAACACTACCCTAGGAAGTGCCTTGCCTATACAGTTGCTGTTCTCTGAGAGCTGAAGCAGTGTATAGAGTTTCCTGTCAAACTCACATAAGAAACAGTAAGTTCTTTTTTTTCTTTCTTCATGATTTTTATTTATTTACAATTTTTACTTCAGCAGGATTGTTTAGCACATTTATTCTTTTTTTATATATATATATTTTTTCCTTTTTTATTGGGGGAAAAACTACAAAGCATTTACAGTATAATGTTTACAGTCACAATTTATAGTGAATTGATTTCCCAAAATGTATTACCACTCAAGTTGACTTATCTTGTTACATTTAAAACTCTACTCTGTCAAAGTAGTCCTTAGAGTACATACATAGTGCTCCAACTGTATCTACGTACAACCAACACTCCATTTTAAGTGTACAAAAGAAACAGTAAGTTCTTGATAAAAAACTTCCATATGCAAATGTTTACAGTGATTTACAAAAAGCATCTAGAAAGTGCCTTGATTATGGGCTTGCTCTTCTCTAAGATCTGAAGCAGTTTTTAGAGTTTCCTATCAAATGCACATAAGAAACAGTAAGATCTTTGATAAAGAACATCAATATACAAATGTTTACAGTGACCTACACAAAGCAGCTAGAAAGTGCCTTGCTTATTTGCTAGTTCTTCTCTGAGAACTGAAGCAGTGTGTAGAGTTTCCTGTCAAATGCACATAAGAAAAAGTAAGTTCTTTGATAAAAAACTACCTTATACAAATGTTTACAGTTACTTAGACAAAGGCACTGTAAAGTGAATGATTTTGTGCTTGCTGTTCTCTGAGAACTGAAGCAGTGTGAAAAGTTTCCTGTCAAATGCACATAAGAAACAGTAAGTTCTCTGATAAAGAACTTTCATATACAAATGTTTACAGTGACTTAGACAGAGAAGCTAGAATGTGCTTTGTTTATGGGTTTGCTCTTCTCTGAAAATTTAAGCAGCGTGTAGAGTTTGCTGTAAAAAGCACATGAGAGACAGTAAGTTCTTTCATAAAGAAGTTTCTTAGGAAACTGTAACCCTAACCCTAACACTATTCTAGAATGTGTCTTGCCTATATGGTTGCTATTCTCTGAGAGCTGAAGCTGTATGTAGGGTTTCCTGTCAAACACACATAGAAACAGTAAGTTCTTTGATAAAGAACTTCCATATACAAATGTCTACAGTGAGTTAGACAAAGCAGCTAGAAAGTTCCTTGATTATTCACTTGCTCTTCATTCACTTGCTCTTCTTGTTCTTTGATGAAGAACTTCCATATACAAATGTTTACAGTGACTCACAAAAGTAGCTAGAAAGTGCCTGGTTTATGCGCTGGTTCTTCTCTGAGAACTGAGGCAGTGTGTAGAGTTTCCAGTCAAACGCACATAAGAAACAGTAAGTTCTTTGATAAAAAATTTCCATATACAAATGTTTACAGTGGCTTAGACAAAGAAGCTAGAATGTGCATTGATTATAGGCTTGCTCTTTCAGAACTGAAGCAGCGTGTAGATTTTGCTGTCAAGAGCACATAAGAAATAGTATGTTCTCTCATAAAGAAGTTTCTTAGGCAACCCTAACCCTAGTCCTAATGAAAACCCTAACCTTATTCAAGTTAGTGTCTTGTCTATAGGCTTGCTATTCTCTGAGAGCTGAAGCAGTGTGTACAGTTTCCTGTCAAATGCACATAGAAACATTAATTTCTTTGATAAAAAGCTTCCATATACAAATGTTTACTGTGACTTAGACAAAGAAGGTAGAATGTGCGCTGCTTAAGCCCTTGTTCTTCTCTGAGAACTGAACCAGTGTGCAGAGTTTCCTGTCAAATGCAGTGAAGAAACAATCAGTTATTTCATAAAGGAGTTACATGTGGAAACACTTATGTTGTCTTATAGAAAGCAGCTTAAAGCTCAGTTGCCTGTATGTACGCTTAGCTCTGAGAACTGAAGCAGTATATAGAGTTTCTTTTCAAACACACTTAAGAAACTATAAGTTACTTCACAGAAAGTCAGTATTTATTAGCCTTAGAGGAGTCACAGATAGACATGCTTACAGTCACTGAGTGAAATTAGCCAGAAATTTGGTTGCCTGTATGTATGCCTACCTCTGAGATGTGAAGCAGTGTGTAGAGATTCCTGTCAAACACAACTAAGAGACAATAAGTTATTTCATGAAGGAGTTACAGATGGAAACACATATTAACTTAGAGAGCAGCTAGAATGTCGGTTGTCTATATGTATGCTTAACTCTGAGAACTAAAACAGCATGTAGTGTTTTCTTTCAAATGCACATAAGAAACAATAAGTTATTTCATAGGAAGAGGGTAAATATTAGCTGTAAAGGAGTTACATATGGAAGCGCTTACATTCACTGAGAAAAAGCAACTAAACAGTGAGTTGCTTTTACCTGTGCTTCACTCGGGGAACTTAAGCCATGTGTAGTGTTTCCTGTGAAATAAATGCACATAAGAAACAGTAAGTTCTCACATAATAAAGTTCTATATGCAAACGTTAACATTCACTTAGAGAAAGCACCTGGAAAGTGCATTGCCTAATCCTTTGCTTTTCTCTGAGAATTGAAGTGGTGTTTAGCATTTCTTTTCAAAAGCACAAAAGAAACAGTAAGTTCTTTCTTAAAGTTCTATATGCAAATGTTTCCATTCACTTAGAGAAAGCAACTAGAAAGTACGTTGCCTATACATTTCTTTTTCTCTGAGAACTCAAGCAGTTTGTAGAGTTTCCTGTCAAACACAACTAAGAAACAATGAGTTATTTCATGAAGTATTTACATATGGAAACAATTATATTTACTTACAGAAAGCAGCTTAAAAGTGGGTTGCCTATATGTATGCTTAACTCTTAGAACTGAAGCAGCATATAGAGTTTCCTTTCAAATGCACATAAGAAGCAATAAGTTATTTCATAAGAAGAGGGTAAATATTAGCTATAAAGGAGTTACATATGGAAACGCTTACATTCACCAAGAGAAAGCAGCTAGAAAGTGGGTTGCCTATATGTATGCTTAACTCTGAGAACTCAAGCAGTGTGTACAGTTTCCTGTCAAACACAGCTAAGAAATGATATGTTATTTCATAAAGGAGTTACAGATGGAAACACATATTTACTTAAAGAGCAGCTAGAATGTGGGTTGCCTATATGTACACTTAACTCTGAGAACTGAATTAGTATGTAGAGTTTCCTTTCAAACGCACATAATAAACAAGTTATTTTGTAGGAAGAGGGTAAATATTAGCCATAAATGAGTTACATATGGAAATACTTACATTCACTAAGAGAAAGCAACTAGACAATGGGTTGCCTTTTCCTGTCCTTCACTCTGAGAACTGAAGCAGTGTGTAAAGTTTCCTGTTAAACCCACCTAAGAATGAAGATGTTATTTCATAAAGCAGTGACATATGGAAACACTTACATTCACTGAGAGAAAGCAGCTGGACAGTGGCTTACCAATAGGTTTGCTTAACTCTGAGAGTTGAAATAGTGTGTAGTGTTTGCTGTCAAATGCACTGAAGAAAGAATAAGTTATTTCAGAAAACAGTTACATATGGAAACGCTTATATTCACTAAGAGAAAGCAGCTACCCAGTGGTTTCCCTTAGCTCTGAGAATCAAAGCAGTGTGTAGAGTTTCTTGTCAAACACACTTGCGAATGAAGAAGTCATTTCCTAAGTCATTTCGGTACCTGTTAGCCTGCAAGAAGTTACATATGGAAGTGCTTCCATTCACTCAGAGAAAGCAGCTAGATATTGGGCCCTTTATAGGTTTTCTTAATTCTGGGAACTGAAATAGTATGTAGAGTTTCTTGTCAAACCCACGTAACAAAGAAGGCATCATTTCACTGGAAGAGTGTAACTTTTAGGCAGCAAGGAGTTATACATGGAAGCAATTCCATTCACTCAGAGAAATCAGCTAGACATTGGGCGCTTTATAGGTTTACTTAACTCTGAGAACCAAAGCAATATGTAGTTTCCTGTCAAACACTCCTAAGAAAGAAGTCACTGTGTTGCAACTTTTAGCCAGCAAGGAGTTACATATAAAAGTGATTCCATTCACCCAGATATAGCAGCTAGACATTGGGCACTTTATAGGTTTTCTTACCTCTGAGAATCAAAGTAACGTGGAGAATTTCCTGTCAAACAGACCTAAGAAAGAAGTCATTTCATAGGAACAGGGTAAATTTTATCCAGCAAGGAGTTACATAATAAAGCACATCCATGCACTCAGAGAAAACAGCTAGACATTGGGCACTTTATAAGTTTGTTTAACTCTTAGAACTGAAACAGTGTGTAGAGATTCCTCTCAAACACACCTAAGAAAGGAGAAGTCATTTCATAGGAAGATGGTAATTTTGTCTGGCAAGGAGTTACATATTGTAGCACTTCCATTCAATTGGATAACCCAGCTAGACATTGGGTGCTGTATGGGTTTGCTTAACATTCAGAATCATAGCAGTGTGTAGAGTTTCCTCTCAAAAACACCTAAGAAAGAAGAAGTCATTTAGAAGGAAGAAGGTAACTTTTAGCCAGCAAGGAGTTATATATGGAAACGCTTACATTCACTGAGAGAATGCAGCTAGACAGTGGGTACTTTATAGGTTTGCCAGCTAAAAGTTACCCTCTTCCTACAAAATGACTTAGTCTTTCTTAGGTATGTTTGACAGGAATTTCTACACACTGCTTTGGTTCTCAGAGTTAAGCAAAACTAGAAAAGCGCCCAATGTCTAGGTGCTTTCTCTGAGTGAATGGAAGTGCTTCCATATGTAACTCCTTTCTGGCTAAACATCACCCTCTTCCTATGAAACGACTTCTTTCTTATGTGCATTTGACAGGAAACTCTATACGCTGTTTTGTTTCTCAGAGTTAAGCAAACCTATAAAGCATCCACTGTCTAGCTGCTTTCTCTATGTGAATGTATGCTTTTCAATATGTAACTCCTTGCCAGACAAAATTACCATCTTCCTATGAAATGACTTCTTCTTTCTTACATGTGTTTGACAGGAAATTCTACATACTTCTTTGGTTCTCACAGTTAAGCAAATCCAAAAAGCATCTGCTGTCTAGCTGCTTTCTCAGTGTGAATGTAAACATTTAAATATGTAACTCCTTCCAGCTATAAGTTACCCTGTTCCTATGAAATGACTTCTTCTTAGGTGTGTTTCAGAGGAAACTCTACATATTGCTTCAGTTTTCAGTTTTAAGCAAACCTGTAAAGCACCCACTGTGTAGCTGCTTTGAGTGAATGTAGGTGTTTCCATATGTAACTCCTTGCCAGCTGAAAGTTACCCTCTTCCTACGAAATGATTTCTTTCTTAAGTGTGTTTGAGAGGAAACTCTACATACTGCTTCTGTTCTTAGAATTAAGGAAACCTATAAAGCACCCACTGTCTAGCTGCTTTCTCTGAGTGAATGTAAGCATTTCCATATGTAACTATTTGCTGGCTAAAAGTTACCCTCTTCCTACAGAAAGACTTCTTCTTTCTTAAGTGCAAATCAGCCCAAGAAAGAAATCAAACAACCCCATTAGAAGGTGGGCAAGGGACAGGAACAGAAGTTTCCCAGGAGAAGATAGACAAATGGCGAAGAAACACATGAAAAAATGCTAAATATCATTAATCTTTAAGGAAATGCAATTTAAAACTACAATGAGATATCACCTTATCCCTGTTAGAATGGCTTTTATTAAAATGTCCAGAAACAATAGATGCTGGCACAGATGCAGAGAGAAAGAAATGCTTATACACTCTTATACAGTGGGACTGCAAATTAGTGCAACTTCTGTGGAAAACATTATGAAGATTTCTCAAAGAACTAAAAGCAGATAGATGTACCATTAGATCCAGCAATCCCACTACTGGGTATCAACCCAAAGGAAAAGAAGTCATTTTATAGAGGATACCTGTACTTGAATGTTTATTACAGAACAGTTCTCAACTGCAAAGGTGTGGAATCAATCCCAGTGCTCATCAATTCATGTATGGATTAACAAACTATGTTATATGTATACCACGGAGTACTACTCAGCCATAAAAATGGATGAATTAATGCCCCTTTCAGCAATTTGGATGGAACTGGAGACCACTTCCTTTAAAGAAGCATCTCAAGAATTTAAAAAGCAGACACCACATGTACTCTCTAATAAATTGGAACTGACCGAAGGACACATATGTGCACAGAAAGAAGTAAACATCACTAGAAATGAAGCAGGGCAGATGTGGGAAGAGGGGGAGATCTATTGTATCTACCTAATAGATACAATGAACACTCTTTGGGTCATAGGTACCCTTTTATACCTCTGACTTAAACATTACAAAACCTATCCATATTAAAAAAAATTTATAGTACAACTTGAAGTCTGGCAGACTGATGCCTCCCAGTTTATTCTTTTTGCTTAATATTGCTCTGGCTATACGATGCTTTTTCTGGTTCCATACAAAGTGAAGAATTATTTTCTCTAGGTCTTTAAAGAATGGTGCTGGTACTTTAATGGGGATTGCATTTATTCTGTAGCTCACTTTAGGTAATGTTGACATCTTAACAATATTGATTCTACCAATCCATGAACAAGGTAGATTTTTCCATATTTTTACATCTTCTGCAATTTCTTTCTTTAGTGTTTTGTAATTCTCCTTATATAAGTCTTTCGTATCTTTTGTTAAATATATTCCTAGATATTTGATTTTCTTTGGGGCTATAGTAAAAGGTATTGAGTTTTTGATTTGAGATTCAGCTTGACTATTTTTGTCATATATGAATGCCTCTGATTTGTGTATATTGATTTTATAACCTGAGACATTACCAAATTCATTTATCA
>CAUYRT010038327.1:0-21091 GCA_963574885.1 Lepilemur ruficaudatus
GGTTGGGAGTTCGAGACCAGCCTCAGCAAGAGCGAGAACTGTCTTTACTAAAGATAGAAAGAAATTAGCCAGGCATGGTGGTGCATTCCTGTAGTCCTAGCTACACGAGCAGCTGAGGCAGGAGATCGCTTGAGCCCAGGAGTCAAAGGTTGCTGTGAGCTAGGCTGATGCCCCGGCACTCTAGCCTGGCAACAGAGCAAGACTCTGTCTTAAAAACAAACAAACAACAACAACAAAAAAACTACACAAAGCTATGAATACTTTAATAAGATTTTAGTCTGTTCAAAGTATGTATAGAATTATATTTGCCTCTATTTTCTTTTGTCAGACTTTGCTTAAGCCATTCTACATTGCATAAATTTTTAGTATTTTGACTGTGTACTTATCTGTATTTGAAACAGATCCCAAACAATTGTCAGAAGAGAATAGTGTTCCCACCAGGCACAACACAGAGCAGAAGTGGAATGGCATTATGTTTGATTAAGCCTCCTCATTAGACTTTTCTGCTTTCACAAAGAGTATTAACTCAACCCTCAGTACCTTTGTTTACTAAGATGTACAGCCTTTGTTCCAACTGGGATTAAAAACCCAGAAATACGGTTATATTGATAATTCAGGGATAACAATCTTGAATGCCCTGTTACTCAATAGTTATTAAAATCTTAGTTGAGATCATATCATTTAAGGACATTTGCTTGAAGTGCATGTAGTCCATCTTTCTTAATCTAGATATTCAAAGCTAACTCCTCACATTAATTCAGATCACTGGAGAACTGCATGCTTAGATGACCTTTTATTTCTCTGACACATCCCTTTGAACAATTGCCTTTACTGTGATTTGCCTTTTTATGGTTTTGCAAAAAGAATTTCTGAAACTTATAATTTTATCTACTGTAACAATATTCAAAATTATTTAGTCCATTTTATCATATGCTATTGTCTTTATGTGTACCCACTTGAAAAATTCCTTTCTGACAGTAGTAATTTATATATGCTTATCTTATTGATTATGCAAATAGGTTGACTATTAGAGTAGATAGACCATAATTACAGATATAAGAGTATAAATCCTATTTATAAGAGTATATAAATCATTAAGCTATTCTCTTTTAATTTTATGATATATTTTATACAGCTATCCAAGCTGCTTAAAATTATTATTATTTTAGAAATAAGGTATATGTGTTAATATATACAACTATGAAAGAGTATAGCCTCATATGCTTAATAAAAAATAAACAGCAAAATGCATATACAAACAAAAAGATGAAGAATTGTTATTTGGAAGTAGCAGTCCAGGTGTGCAGTGAAAGTTTGAAAATAAATACATTCTTGCTATGTGTTGATTTCTTCTATCTCCTTTCTGAAGATGTTAGTTTTGGGTGTCTGCATTGATTTAGATATCCCAGGATATGCGTAGATATATTAGTTTCCTAGGTCTGCTTTAACAAATGATGGCAAATTTGATGGCTTAAAAAAATACAAATTTATTTTCTCACAGTTCAGGAGGCCAGAAGTCTGAAATCAAGCTGTTGGCAGGGATGGTTCCTCAGGAGGCTCTGAGGAAGAAGCTGTTCCGTGCCTCTCTTCTAGCTTCTAGTGTCTGGCAATACTTGACATTCCTTGATTTATAAATGCATCACTCCAATCTCTACCTCCATCTTCATATGATTTTTCCCTCTGTGTCACTGTGTTTTTATTCTTTCTCTGCTTTCTCTTATAAGGACACCAGTCTTTAGATTTAGGGCCCACCCTAAATCCATAATGATTTCATCTGAAGATCTTTACCTTACATATGCAAAAAACCTTTTTCTGAATAAGGTCACTTTCTCAGGTTCTAGGTGGGCATATATTTTGGGGGCTACTATTCAACCCACTATATTAGACTTTCCATTATCTGAGGAAGCTGGTCCAAATCTAAATGCATTAGTCTTTTAATAATCTGTATATATGTTGCAAATATGAAATAATTAAATATTTTAGAGCCTGAAAATTCAATTCACTCATTTGATAGGTGTTGATTATAAGGCAAAAGACAGACAGATAACTTTATTGATTGAGTTCTGCTACTTCCTTAGCCTCTTTCAAGAATAAATGCTCGTTCATGCTTCTTCCTGATGAGTCCTATCCTTGACAATCATATTTGGAACCACATGACCCAATCATCAACTCTCTTACCCACTCTGTAAAAGGCTCAGAAGAACCCTGTGAAGAAAAAGACCTCCGAGATAGTGAATAGGATTATCCCTGGCCAAGGATTATAAAAAGCAAGGGAAGCAATTCTAGTGAGACATTTTGCAATTTAAATTAGGAAGTGTGGATCCCCCCAAAACTCACATAGTTAAGCCATGGAAGTTGAAACTAAAAGGATGCAAGGAGAAAGGGAATTATGGGATAAAGTTGAGGTCATATCTCATTATGACCATGTAAACCTAGTGAGGGAAAATTAACTAAAATAAGTAAATCATGTAGAAAGAGCACACAGAGAGAAAAGGAATCCAGTTGGCAGTGAGGTTAGAAAAAGACAACAAACACACTCACATATCAAGGAATTTACTCTTGTTATTCCCTGTGCTAGGATGGCTCTTTCTCCAGATAGCATCATATTCTCGTTTATTTCCTCACTTCTCTGTTCAAATGCCACATTTTCACATGAAGCCCATCTCTGAATACCCTGAGTTAAATAAACACTCACCACCATCACCACTCCTACCACCAACATGTCACTCTCTATCCTCCTTACTCAAATTTATTTTTCTTTATAGTACTTACCAAAAAATGCTCACACACACACAAAACATGCACACTCATACACACACACAAAACATGCACACTCACACACACACATGCACACACACACGCACACTCTCATTTCACCTCTACCCACTGTGAGTTAGTTTAAGGTACAGACTTCAGTTAGTTCACTGCTGTAAAACCCCACTGCCCAGAGAATGCTTGGAACATGATAGGTACTTAATAAAATATGGTGAAAGAAAAAAGTAAACAAATTAAATAAAATTTAAGAGATTCTTGAGTCAAGTTACTAATATGAATGAAAATTCTGAGAACTCTGGTGGGTTCCTAGACCTAGTATTAGTGTTCCTGAGGTGATTTTATATATAAGACTCTGTTACAGTCCCACATGATATCTGACTTTGTTTTCATAATAACTTTTCTTCTTGGTCTAGTGTGAACAAGTCTTATCGTTTGTAACCAAAGCTATATGAATTAAATATGATACAACTTCTTAGTGACAAAGTTATGAGTAGAACCTAGATTCTGTTTGTACTTGTCTAAATGAAATATACTAAGAAAAAATATGCCACAGATGTAAACATAGAATGAATTTCACAGCCAAATGTAATTCAGTGGCAAATTTGTCCATTGGCTTGGATTATCTATGCCTTTACTTTGATATATTTGAGCCGATAATCATGTTGAAAACATTTGTAATAAATAAGGAATGTATGCCTTTGCAGTAACATTTGTAATTCTTCAACTCAGCATCAAGTTAAGTACATTTTTGTATTTGAATTTTCAGTGGACCAAGAGTATACCCAATGTAGAATTGATGTGTGTGATTTTGATGAAAATCAGAGTTTATATTGCTATTTTCATGGGTATTATCAAAGGGATTTTGTTGGGAATGCATTTTTAGTTATTCAAGGGCAGTTGTTAAACCAAGTTCTATGTTTTTCTTCAGAAAACACTGTAATTCATTTTGTACCTTCTTAAATTAAAGCATACATTCCCTAAAATTATATTGTATTGGGTGGGTTTCCCTCTGAGAGGTCCACAATCTATTAAAGTCAGAGATGAATGGAATTTTCTGCCCGAAACAGGATTACAGAATACATTTCTGCCTTCACTGCAGAAAGGTTCTTATTCAAATTAGGCAGGGTCCTTTTTTTACCTTGGTATCTCAGCTGAATTCACATGCATTAAAGATGTCACGAGGAGGGCCATAAACATTACATACCCACTTGCAGAATGTATTTCATATTCAACTTTTAGGTTGGGACAGAGGTTTCATCCAAGGAGACATATGTCCTTTCTGAAGATCTTGATTAAAAATCATGATATCTTATGATGTCAAATCCTTTTCAGGTCACTCAAAAAGACAACAATATGAACTTATCAGACCTGGTAGCTGATTTCTTCCAGTCTCTATTTCTCATAAACAACATTTATGTTTAATAAGGTTCTCATTAGGGCAGTGAATATATACCAAGGTAATTCAAAAATGGTAATTTATTATAATATAGATATGTCTCAATATGTCTTTGCCATTTTACTTCTTTATTAAATTTTCAGTACATTTCCTCTCTCAGATCTGGGGTTGGTATACACAAAGCCTCCTGAGTCATTATGAACTTAGTATCAATCTTTCAAGTGCCAATCATTTGCTAGTGGCTATTTATCCAATTATTCATTAGAATCAAATTTGCAAATTTATAGCAAATAGTTTATCACTTATAAACTTAAGTAAGGCCTCTGCCTTGTTGATAAATGGGCTTTTATGAAAATATTGCCTGCTTTGGATCCTTATTCATAAATATAACCTTAGCTATCTAACATTTCATACTTAAAAATATAAGGATAGGACCTTTTACTAAGAGAAATAATAATGGACTATAATAGCTAAGAATAACTTATTTGAAACGATTGCATTTGACAATAAAACAAAGGTCATGATTAATAATTGATAGCTAATTCCTTGTTATAGATATAAATTCAAGTCTGGTTTTCATCTCATGAACAAATATATTAATTAGGTTATTGTCAGCCTTCAAATGTTTTATATATATAAAACATAGATTTTCACTAATCTTCAGTTGTCTGAAATGGGAACTCTTTTCATTAGAGAGAACTTTAAATTGTTGACTTGGATTTTAAAGATTTGTTCTACTCTACCATAGATTTCAGATAAATTGAAATTAGAGACAGTGCTCACCCATAATATTCACAGTCTACTGCTTCACAGGGGAAGGGTGCTTTCTCTGAAATAGTTGCATTTTTGTGATTTGACATATAAATCTCTCTAATTATAGAACACATGATTTGAATAAGTTTTTGTTTTTTAAAATAATATTTTAAAATTATAATATGGAACTCTAGGATTTTTTAGAAACTTAAGTCAGTCATCCTTAGAAGAGATGTTATATGATACATTTTTGGCATTTGACCTTCCTATGGTTTTCATGTTAGATAGTCTAATGCCCTTTGAAGCCTATCTATTTCTTTTGTAACCCTACTGGCTATTTCTACATTTCTCTTGAAATAGTCCTCCAATTTTTTTTTTTTATTTCCTATGATGTATTTCCCAAGAAGATGCAATATGTCTGGGTGAAACAAATAGCATGGTGAAACATAAGTGCAATGCAAACAAAAAGCATAGTCTTGAAGTCTTAAATATCTGGGATAAAATTTAAACTCAAAACTTATAAAAACCTAGGTAACGATATTCAACCTTTTAAAATCTGTTTTCTTACCTTTAAAATAGGAATAATAATATCTAACTCATTGCTCTGTTGTGAGCATCAGCTAAAAAAACTTAAACAAAAGACCAAATATACTACCTTGTCCAAACCAAGCATTCTGTAAAGTTCAAGTGCCTTCTATTCTTCCACATTTTCCTTTGTTCTTCCACTAAAGTCTAAAGTGCAGAAAAGAGAAAGTGGAACAAGGAACAGATGTTTGCTTATGTGGTTTTCTGTTTTGTTTTATTTTGGGGTTCTGTGCTTTGTAACTTGTAATAAAACCAATAGGTTATTTCCGAAAGATGTGTTAACTCAGGGTCAAATATGTTAGAAACTGTTCAACAATATATCAAGGAAATATAGAAATTTTATTTGGAGACAAGAAGGGTGACTATAGGAAAGTCAGTGAGTGGGAAGAAAAGAATTATACATATAGACCAGATGTTGTAAACCCAAAGTATGACCAGTGTGGGTGGGCCCTGTTAGCTGAGGTGACAACCATTAATCTTGGAAAATAGTCTGCAGTATAAGGAAAAATGAAGCCACGATAAAATATCAGGCTTTAGGATAGTTGTGGAAGGAACAAAGTGAAGAATCAGACCTTTAAATGAGTCCAGCAGAGAGATAGGAGGGAGATAACAGGAAGTGATGGAAATGGGTATATTCTGATGTAAGCTTGATAAAGGATCTCATTTCCTGCAGGACTGCTTTTAAAAGACAAAGTGAATGCCCGTTCTGTTATTATGAGTGTATCTGGAATCTACAACAAGGCTTTGAAAGTAATGAAAATGATTAAAAGGGAGCTAGCCATATATGAAATCTTCATAGCTTTTAAAACCTGAACAAGACTAAGATAACTTGGTAATTCTTCTATCTGCATTGCAGACTACCTAGTTCGGGCTATAGTAGCTCTATTAGTGTCTAGAAACTCCCTAGCTTTTCTTCCATTTAACATTTAACTTCCATTTAACTTCCAAGAAGTTAAAAGGGATTTGTATAGAAGTCTGTTGTACCATTGCCTAAACTGTAGCATAGGTTGGTGTTTCTGATACCTCATGTTTTTGTACTCATGTTAGTTTTGTGCTTCAACTTAAAACCCAATGGTGAAACTACTAATTATTTATCTAACCTTAAACCTAAGATAAAATTTTACAATTCAGCCCTTATAATATGGGATAATATTACATACTGAAGAAGATTATAACATATAATTTTCAACTTTAATTTTGATAACACACTGATTTCAATTTTAAGTGAACATGGCCATTAGAACTGCATGATGTAACTATTTTCTCAGTTAAAAGGACTACTGAAATGTAGCTTACAATGTTTGTGATTGCAGAGTTAATTAGCTATCAATTGGGTAACTATTGAGAACAGGTGAGAGTAGTTCTAACATGATGATGGGTTTATATTTTGTATTCTATGACTGATTTGCTTATTATTTCTAAAACTTTACTATCTTTAAATGACCTCCAGTGAAACAAAATATTGCCATAGACAAGTATATGCAGAAGCTTTTCTAATCAGTCATTGATTGATTTTCCCATTGCTTTTTCTATATTTTTGTAATAAGATTTTTCTATCTAAAATGAGATGATGGATGTGAAAACATACTTTAAATTGTAAAAGCTTTACTAATGTAAACAGTTATTCTTATTTTCTACTAAAGTACAAGTACTGAATTTTATGTCTATATTTGATTTTAAACATATGATAGAACTTTGGTAGGCTGGAATTTCACTACTCAACCATTTCCCAATTTTGTCCATTCTATCACAAATCTTTTCTTTTGCCTTCCCTAAAGCATTATGTTACTACCAGGGGTCCACAAAATAAAGGATCAGATAATAAGCAAGAAAAGTGAGTTATTATGGATTATGACCATATTACTTATTTTTTTTTTTTTTTGAGACAGTGTCTTGCTCGCTCACCCTGGGTAGATTCAGTAGTGTCATCAGAGCTCATTGCAACTTCAAACTTCTGAGCTCAAGCAATCCCCTTGCCTCAGCCTCCTGAGTAGCTGGGACTACAGGCTCATGCCACCATGCTCAGCTATTTTTTTCTGTTTTCAGTAGAGACAATGTTTTGCTTCTTGCTAAGCCTGGTCTTGAACTCCTGAGCTCAAAGGATCCTCCTGCCTCAGCCTCCCAGAGTGCTAGGATTAGAGGCTTGAGTCACTGTGCCCGGTCTGCAAAAAAATGTTTTAAATGACCTGAATTCCCCCTATCCTTGCAAATACACCCTATTGAAATGAAATTTTGCTATTCCTTCAATTAAGGTATGGAATCTATTTCTCTATTCCTTAAATCTGGATTTGGCCCTGTTACTTGTTTTGACTAATTGAACATTAGCACATTGGTGTTAATCACTGATTGAATCCTGAGACTGTTGGGAAGAAGCCTAGAGTAACCTACTGGTCTCAGAGACCATGTAGCGTAGAGAAGAGTCATCTTAGCTGAGACTGGACTAATCAGCCTGGCAACGTCCAGAAATGTGAGTGAGGCCCTTCTAGACCATCCAGTGCCGTGAAAGCTGGCCCAAACCAGAAAATCTGCCCTGATAATCTAATGAATTATTAGAAATTATGAATTTTTTTAATGGTTTGAGATAGTTTGTCATGCAATGAAAACATATTAATACAGAGAACATTCTGTGTCTACTGAAGGGATGAGTTGACACTTTGAGAGTGTTAATTATTAATATTTTGTTCAATTCCTAAGAGCTCATACTAAAAACAGGAGTGGAAAGGAAGAGTTTGAGAATGGTAAAATGAAATGGTGCTTCCTATGGTCTTTTTAAAAGATGCTTAGTAAGCAGACATTGTCAAGAGTCTCTGTGCCATAGGGATTTACAAGATGCATCTAAAGGGAAACTATAAAAAATATACTAGACCAACAAGAAAAAAAGAATATCAAGAGAATCATTAAACTGCTGTATAGAATAAATGCTGTGTTCTGTGTTTATCTTCCAGAGCAAAAGAATGACTATGTGTAACATATGAAAATTGATCTTTCTATAGACAAGATCAAATAAGAAATTGTAGGATGTATATTTATGCTCTAGGTCAGTTTATAACTGACAAATATTAATTCAAAAAGGAAAGAAGCCCAGAAACTTTGGGAAGCACTAGTCAAAAGGAGTAAGAGTTTGGGGAGGGTAAAAATGTGATGCTAGAGAAAGGGAAGTAATATTGGACAAATCCTCCTCTGTGGTGTTTATTTCTTGACTTTAAAGTACCTGCAATTCTGTTAGGAATATTTTTCCTAGTTGTCAAAAACCTAACTTTCTTAAAGTATAAAAGAAAATTTTTGGTTTTATGTAACTGAAAAGTCTATGGCTATAGTTGGATTTAGGAATGACTAGATCCAGGGATGCTAAAAATTCAGTATTTCTCTTTTCTTTAGGCTTAGCTTTATTCTCTTTTGGCTATGTCCCTCAAAAATTCCATCTCACACAAGAAATCTTACACCAAGAAATCTATAGAAAATGAATTTGTAACTAAAATTCTGAAATTGAATATTGATATGATTGACTTTGATCCTGGTTTGTGTCTTTTTTTTTTTTTTGGGACAGAGTCTCACTCTGTTGCCCGGGCTAGAGTGCTGTGGCATCAGCCTAGCTCACAGCAACCTCACACTCCTGGGCTCAAGCGATCCTCCTGCCTCAGCCACCTGAGTAGCTGGGCCCACAGGCACGTGCCACCATGCCCGGCTAATTTTTTCTATATATTTTTAGTTGTCCAGCTAATTTCTTTCTATTTTTTTTAGTAGAGACAGGATCTCTGCTCTTGCTGAGGCTGGTCTCGAACTCCTGAGCGAGAGCCACCACGCCCGACCCTGGTCTATGTCTTATGCCCTCTTCTGGAGCAGGTTGAGCCACTCTGCTGGAATAACAACCTAAAAGTAAAGAGAAGGACTAACGTCCAAAGGAGAATCAAAGGTGGAAGGATGAATGCTGTATATCAAAGCACAAATATTGAGTAATTGAGTATTGGCATTAAAAAATAAGCAGAAATAGATTTAGAGATAGAGATAAATACACATGGTAGGAATTGGGAATTCAGAGCTGTCATGACCACTTTTCCCCAGGGGAAAAATTTTTTCTAAGGAAAACAAAGGATGATAAATGAACTTTCATCTTGACAATTGGACTTTGGCACCAAATAATGTTATTAAATCCAGTGAACAGAACCTTACTCCAAGGAGAATTCCTACTTGGGCTAAATGTTTCTTAGCTCAAATGCCTCACTCTGACATTTTACTCTTTGAATTCACACTCATAGATGTGAAAAGATAAGGCAGAACATGCCAACCAGCAAGAAGTACAAGAGATCACAAGAACCCAGAGAATTTTCTCGATTATTGGAGGCAAAGAGTTGCATGTATTCGAAAACTAGGGTAGTGGGAACAGCCTCCAATCAGTTATACCATAAAAGTCCTATAGAAATAAGAGGAAAGGAGAGGGAGAGAGAGAGAGAGACTTTTTTATATAAAGATATACTTGTTATTTGTTTGGGCAACAACGAGGAAGTCTCAGCCATTGGGATTAGAGCCCAATTATATAGATTCAGATTTGGTTAATACACAGGAATGTTCTTTATTTTCAGTGAGTTAAGTAGTTAAGAATATAAATAATAAAATGTTCAACTCTTTTCGTAAAAGCCAAAAATATCAATACATCAATTTTGGATTCATTTTCCAAGCTACATTCTATAATTTTAAATTTTGCAATTTTAATTGTTTCAGTTGAAAATTTTTACACATAACACTTTTGTTTTCTTCAACAGTTTAGACTGCATTCTGCAATATCCCTTATAGTAGTCCTTAGCTACATGTGGCCATTTAAATGTATTAAAATTGATTATTATTTAAAATCAGTCCTTAATTCATACTATCTATATTTCAGGTGCTCAAATGTTCCATATAAGTAATAGCTAACATCTTCACAGTACAGTAAACTTCCAACCGCACAGAGTTTCTATTGGACAGAAATGGACTAAATACTATGAAAACTCTTTCACTATATGCATCTAGAGATACAGGATAAATGTCATAACTATTGAGCTCAAAGATTTTTAAAATGGTGAAATGATAAGTATGTAAATAAGCTGTTCTAGGATAGAATTGGTATGCAGATTCTTAACTTGAGTAATTTCTGGTTCTGATTTTAAACCCAAGGAAAACGTCTACCTGGGCTAGATGATTTTTAGCTGAAAGGCAGATCTAACAGAGTTTTATTCCCTCGTAAGGATGAGTGTGAGGACTGAAAAGTTTAATTATAGCTGGACATTAAAAGGGCTAAATCTTAGTGTAGAGTGGATTTTAAAAGCTACAGCTCTTAGAAACACTAGGGCAGTTTGTCTTTTCCTGACTGTTTCATGGGAAAGTGTCTCTTCTGAGAATGTATTAATATAACCATGGTTCTTAATCATAAGTGTTTTGCAGATTTGAATTTACACTATTTGTGTCGTTTGTAAACTTCAAACAGAGAAATAAAGTGGAAATTGATGGCAAGTTGATGACATTTCAGGGCAGCTTAGTAGAAACAAAGAGAAAATTAATCTGAAAGTAAAAAAACCTTCAACCTAGAAAACATAGAATAATTACAGATAAAAGCCTCCTGAAGGTGAACTTGTATCCTAAAACTAATAAGCAGAGCGAATCATCAACCATTAGTGAGTCAGCAGACAGTACACCGAAATGTTATCACATCATGAGATCCAGATAATAGAATAATGTTACAAAAACTATTATATAGTTAACACTAAATTGGGTAATTACCTAAAGAAGAAAGCAAAACCATGATGGCTTTCTCCTGATATCAGCAATAAGACAAAGAGTCGTCCACCCTTCCCATGTCTATTGAGCATTATACAGTAGGTTCCAGTTGGGACAATTGGCCAAGAAAATAAAATACAATGCATTCAGATTTGATAAGAAGATATTCAACTATATTCACAGATGACATGATATGTCTTTTAGAGGACATTTATGCATTTAATGAATGCATAAAATTATTAAAACTAATGAATAAGTAAGGTGGCAGGATACAAGATCAATATTAAACATAAAATGTATTTCTGTGCACTAGCCATAGACAATTTTAAAATCAAATTAGAAAAAAATTCCATTTACAGTAGCATTGAAAAGAATAAAATATTTAGAAATAAATTTAACAAAGACTTTTATCATGAAAACTACAGATATTATTAAATGAAATTTTAAAAGACCTAAATAAATGCAAGAACATTCCATATCCATAGATTCAAAAATGTAAAATTGTTAAGAGCTTAATACTCCCCAAATTTATATATAGATTCAGTGTAATCCCTAAAAAAACTTTGTATTTTTTGGGTTGGGGTAGAGATTGACAAAGTGTTTTGAAAAATTATACCAACATAATGGACCGAGAATAGCCAAAACACTCTTGAAAAAAAACAACAAAGTTGGAGGACTAATACTTCCCAAAACTTACTACAAATGGGGAGTAATCAAGACAATGTGGTACTGGCATAGGGATAAACATATACATCAATGTGACAGAATAGAGTGTTTAGGAATAAATTCTTACATTTATGATATATTGATATTTAAGAAGAGTGTCAAGACAATTTGATGAGAAAAATATAATTCTTGTCACATCTAAAAGTAAATACACAAGAGAAAGGCATGCATAAAAGTAAAGTTACAAGATAAATGAGATAGTATGGAAAGTAGTTAAAAAGGCAGACAGCTATGCTAAGAGATTTAATTGAAGATGTAAATAGCAGCCAGGTAAAGAGGGGGAAAAAGATGAAAAATTTAAAGATTTTTTTTGTCACACTACTTGCATAGCAAGCTTTAAAATAAGATTCTGACCAATTGCTTTACTAAATTGACAGAAATAGCTGCTTGGGATCTGTGTTAGTGCAATCCAAATCTTTTGGACAGATATGATTCTGCTGCAGTTAAATTTGGGCTAATTAAAACCAATAGCTGCCAGCAAATTCATTAATCCTGATCCTGTTTATAGATTTGTTGTGAGGAATGATCATTTATTATCTTAAGACCCTATGCCTTCTTGAGAACTAATATTATGTAAAAATATGGACAGAGAGAGCCCATTGGCAAGAACTGTTAATCTTTTCAATTCACACTTAGAGTACTTGTAAAACCCAAGCACATTATCTCTCATCAAGAGGCAGTAATGACAAGTTGGTTTAAACCAAGGAGACCTCTATATAAATTAACAGATGTTTTAGTTGAAAATAGAAGTGTCAACATGACCTTAATTAATGAATTTGCTAATAGTTGTTCCCAGAATGGGATAATATGCCAAGTTCTAACCTAGGTATAGCAGAATAAGTGGCTTAAAAGTCAGACAGCCTCAGGTTGAAATCCCAGTTTGAACCTCATGGCCTTGAGTAAATCATCAGGTCATTCACTGCAAAGTGAGCATCATGCCTCCGTGTGAGGTGTGGTTAACTAGTATCTGGGAGCTAGCACATGCTCAATGAAAATAAGCCTTTATGCTATTTCTTGAGAGGTAAATCTGGAAAGTTGAGATTACTCTCTGAAATCATCCCAATTTTTGATGAAACAGTCATTCCAGCTGCAAATGTTTAAGCTATTTTAACCAGTATCTTCATGTGTGCCAAGTATATTCTCTTTAATCTTACTCAGGGGGCTGTTTGTGTGTGTTTTTTCAATGTGTATGCATGCATTCATACTTGGATTTGTGAAAAGAATGTGAGAAGAATTGTAATTTATAAACTTATTGGCTAAATCTTATTTGTCTGTGTTGATTATTGAGATTATTTTGGCCTTGCTATCTAACCACTGCCGGAAAGAAGGACTTTAAATCTACTCTCAAATTAAAATCATTATTTAGGGTATACATCCCCAACTTTTAAATGAACCATATCTAATAAACCTGTATCATGAGATCCCTGATTTAGTTATGTCAGCATAGATTGTATAGCTAGTTTATCTTTACAGTCATCTCAAAAGTTCCAAAGCTATGCTTTATTGGGACTTTTCTATACATTAAGCGGGCTTTTGTCATCATCTACTTTTTAAAAAACTCCTTGGTTAAAAGTAGTGCTGTTATATAATATGCCTCAGAATTTTTGAGGCCTTTCATTATTATTATTATCACCCCAAAATTTATTTTTAAAAGTCTGACCTGACATTTTTTCCTCTCAGATAACTTTGCTTTCTTTTTTAATTATACAGGAAGATGTCAGTTCTGGGCCCCAGTTGTATTCCAATCTTGACTGAGAAATAGAATCTCATTCATAGCACCTCTCAGTATCTTCTAGACCTTGCCAATGATTTGTAGACTATGATCATCATTATCACTGTACTCCAGTGGCGAACAGATAATTCCCCAACGTAATACTTTTCTAAAACAAGTTAAAATCTGTTTTATGACATTCCCAGCTGGAATGATTTTAGTAAAGTGCAAAATTTTTTTGTTTTGCTCACTTTTTTAATACCTATCATTTAGTAGGTTGCTTCACACAGAGTAATTAATAAATATCTGATTAATTCAAATGTGTCCTATTCACTGTAAGGTATTGTCCATTGTTTGACAGTGCCTGTGTAAAAAATCCATAGGAAGAATTTTCCTGGACTAAGTACCACCAATATTTCTTATTGCTCCAAAAATCTGGTATTAGTTTTGACACATTTTTAATCACATAATCTGTTTTTCCTTTTCTTCTTGGCTAACAGAGAGAGATTCAATTCATTTTGCAATTCTCTTGTAACAACTGCTATGAATGTTGGGTGGCTTAACCTTAAATAAAATTTTATGTTCCCTTATTACAAACATTTCTTTTTTGCCTAATTTTTCTTATTTTAATTGTATCTTGTGTTGTTATATGATTTTATACTTTAAATGTATACCACAATATATTTACATTTATACACATAATATTTTGATATATTTCTTAATAGATATATTATCTCTCTTTATAATGACAAATTATTATGTACTTAACATTTTAGTTTGATCTTTTAAAGCATGCAAAATCTTATGCATTTCAATTGTGAAAGCATTAGAGTTGTTAGACCATATCATCTGCTTATAAGGCTTTACATAGCAAGGGTAATCTAGTCTTTGTGAAATTGCTCACTGCTTCAAGGTACCTAATTAGAAATTAATATACATACATACTTTAAAAAAATGCTCTCCAACTTTATTTCAGCATATTTAAATCTAAACTATATTCTCCTGTTAAATATGATTATTGAGCAATGACATAACCCATAGTCATTCACTGCTCATTAATTACCAGTTTTCGTTTAAAGTTGAAATGAATATTTTCCTCAATTGTATTTTTAATCATTCCCAATCATCGTTTCTTTTTTATATAAGAAATATTAAGCCTTGAGAAAATTTCTGCAGAGTAATAAAACCCGTTAGATTAGATTAATATACACAGGCTGCTCAACTATTATTAATTTAGACAGACTTCATTTTTCCTTTTTTGATTACACAGGACATTGATTTATGGTACATGAAATAACCAAATTGTACTTTTGAAATTTAAAATTCTAAATCCCTCCTTACATGATCAGCCTTGAACTTTGAAATTTTGCCTTTTAAATTATAAAATATATGCTCTTTTTAATTGAAAGGTATGTAGCACTTAGTGTAGCAAATGTTTGTCTAGATTAAGGGATCATTTTAAATGTTACTAATATGCTATTGAGTTATGGAACACAGCATATAAATTTTTTTTATTAGTTTCACTGTAGTATACCTATGTAGTTTTGTTGCTTATGTATCTTGAATTTGAGTGGAGAAAAAGTTTTAGATTCAAGGCTAAAAAGAAAAGATATTGATAAGGCCCCTGTTTCATCCCATTCCAACAGATGCCAATAATATCAGTAGAAATGGTTTTGTATCTTTAAGAACCTAAGATATGCAGGGCTATTCCTTGGGTACGCTCCATTTATGACTGACCCTGGACCCCACAGTGGCCATACAAGGAAGAAATTTAACTGTTGACAAGTCTGTATGCCTGAATTTGAGTATTACTAGGAGGAAGAAAGGCTTTTAGTTTACATTGCCCTAAGAGGGACAATAGTGGAAAGTGAATACTCAGTTTATGCAAGATACAAGATTTTCAGGGAGAATCTGTTCTCTGGAAGTGCCTGGATTGAAAGAACACATGGAAAATGGAAGGATAATACCAGGTAAATCATATTTACTTCTTTTCTCCCAGGTAGTCATGAACAGGGACACGATCCTACAAAATTTTATAGGTCACATATGGATGTTGCTCTTATCCTAATAGTAATGAAATCCAACATCTGTGGAGACTGAAGGACCCATCCAACGTGATGAATGCCAGGGAAGACTTAACAGGATAATGGTTCCTACCCCTTAAGCTTTGATGCAGGGATTCCAAGTACTCTGAGACTTCTTTAAGAATAGTAGATTATTTGAGTCAAAATCATTCAAAGTCAGACTCAAAGTACAAACAGTAAAGAGACTCTAATTCATCATTAAAATTGATCCTTATTGGGATAATCATTAGTGTGAGTTCCATGTATAAAAATCTAGCTTAGGAGAAATATACAAATATGGAGGAAAAAAGCTTTGCAAATATCACCAATGTACAGACAGTATCCTGGGTTGCAAGTTTCTCTATTTCTTCGTAGCGTCAATAAAACAGTTTAGCTAGTAAAACTTCCCTTGGCTTTTCAATGTGTCTTGTTATTGCTTTAATGTGGGAGGGCATGATGGTCACAAGTATAAAAGGTTCTTTTACATTAAATTACACAGAATAAATTTCCCTGCTCAGAAGATGATAGCAGCTGATTTCTTCAATTTAGTCGCAGAGGAATCTAACATTAAATCTGAAGCTACCACAGAGTGATCCAACTTTGAAGATTACAGTGATGATAATGGTGCTTCTAGGGAACTAAATTAATGTTTATGGCTTTCTCTTTCCTGCTTTCTTTGCTGTTGCTGCTTCTACTCCTGCTGATGCTTGGTTTTGGTGTGTGTAGCTTTCTTAGTAAATGTTGCTTTTTGAGGTTGGTTTTAAAAATAGAAATAGAATAATGTACATACAAATCAATAAAATGCCACAAAACCTTATGTTTCTTACAGAATTGACCTGATGATAGGCTACTTATTTTTATATGTGTATTTTTTCCCGAAGTTTTAGTTTTGCTACCAAGCGTAAACTATTATTAAAACTTCCTTGAATTAGAACTGATACTAATCATAGATTCTCTTTAAGAAGACTTGTATGCTCCTAATTGATTGTATAATATTAATCAGTATAAATATAAATAATATAAAATTGTTATATATATTAATTTATATTATTTGTTTATTATTTTTCTGTCAAGTTACATATTATATTTTTATGTTTTACTCCTCCATCTTTAGAAGCAAATTCATTATGATTTCTGCAAAATTTTCATTATCTACTGGATAAATTCTCATATCTATCATATTTAATAAGCTATTTGTGAAGATAGTACTCTGAATTTGTTTTATTTTCCTTTTCAAAATTTAAATTTTCAGTAGTAAACTTGTTTTTCTAATGGTTCTACAATTTTCCACAAAATAGATGTAACTTAACTTATTTAAATTATTACTCAAAGGAGCTTGATTACAATTTTCTGCTTATAAACAATATTCACCAAACACTCCTTTGTAAAGTGACAAGAGGTAGTCTAGTACGACTTCACCCAGAATATCAAGTTGTCATGCAACAGGCAACAGGAGAAAAGGCTTCCCCTTTAATAGCAAAGATGTCTGAATGAAAGTCGGTTTTCTACAGAACCAGGGTGTACCTTTTTCACTAGAATCTCGAATCTGAATTTTCATAAGGATCTGAATTGTTAACTTTAGAATACTCAGAAAATTCTCCTTGCAGCTAAAATTGACATGTTGACTGCCTGCTGCCTAATTCTTCCATCTGTATCCTTGCCAAAGTATGTTCCTTTTTTATACTAACAAATGATAAAGTGTCAGGGGGCTATGCCCTCCTTGAGGACACTATCTTGCCCTGGCCTCTGCAAATTTCTTCCTATGATGATGACAAAACAGGGAATCATGAGTATTCTTTTGCTGGTTCCTGGCTTTGGGGCTTCTCTAACAAAGCCTGTCCCCTAACTAGTGCTATGTGACATTGTGGTCCTTTGCCTTCATTCATCTCTCTGCACTATGAGAAATACATTTTTTTTGCTTGCATTTCTGATTATTCCTCTAAACAAATAAGATAAATAACAAATATGCACAGCATTTCATGATACTTGATGTGTCAGGAAATTTGCTAAGCATTTAAGTGTATTATTTATTTAATTTATTAATTTGATCAAGGTTAATCCTCCTGTTTTATAGATTATAGGGCTGAAAATTTAAGATTCTACATATCTTGCCTGGGGTCACATAGGTAATTAAGATAGAACCGATATCTGAGTTTAGCTCTGAGAGGATAAAGCCTACTCCTTTCCCATCTGAAAGTGGAGTAAAGGGAATAATAAGACAATACATCAAAGGGGTGGGAAGCAGGTGTGCTGGCATAAAAGAAGTAAGGCAGAGGGGAGGAGGAAAGCTGTGCACCAAGGGTAGAGTTTAAAGATTTTAAAGCAATCCATTTTGGACCTGAAAGCTGATAGCTAAGGGGAAAGAAGGTGAAGCTTATTAGGAGACAAAGTTTCCTAACAAGGGCATTGTACCAGTTGCTCAAAAGCATGTTTTTCATTTCAGAATGAAGGCTAAAAGCGGAAAGTATAACTGTTCCCATTTACCAATATACTCAAAGAAGTGAGAGAATTGGCTGAAATGTTCATGTATGAGAGTTATAAACAGAAATACAAGGCGAGGTGGTCACCATATAATTCAAAATGGGAGAGATATGGGCATGGTGCTGCAAAAATAATGACCTGAAATTAGCGATAAGGAAAAAAATGAATATCACATAGCATCTGGGAGGATGGGAGAATTTCGAGATTGCCTAAAAGAAAAACTGAACGAAAGCCAGGATTTCCTTATGTCAAGAGGGAAAAGAACGGTCTGTGAAAAGACTGAGGATATAGGTATTCTTAACAACATGATGACAAGGATCATTATTCTAATCAGAAGTAGAAGAGGGACCGGGGGGCAAGAAGTACAAAGTTCCATGGAAAATATTAAGAGGACAGAAAATGTCTTTACCCTAAGCCTAAAGAGGACAATTATAAGTAAAAAACTTCATAATTCTGAATAGCTAAGAGTCCCTGCCTAACTTGCCTATATTTCATGAAAACAAATTCCTAAATTCTTTATCAAACTCAGTCTTGCAGTAAATAAAGTCGTCTAAATATACATATAAAAAAATCACAGGCAATTTATTGATCTCGAATCAAAAATACAACATTCTTGGCTATAATACATTGAAAAGGCACCAGGGATTTTATAATCAGCCAAATCAATGTTAGCCAAATGGATGAATCTTTCTAGTTTTCATTCAAAGTTCTGTTTAAAATTGAAAGAAACATTGTCTATCTCTAAGATATGTTACTGATATTTTAAACCATGTACTTTTTTGTACATAGAGAAACATTTTTCTTTTCATCTATATCTCAAGGAGTCACGGTAGAAATTGAAATCATCTATATATCGAGTGCATTAATTTTCCCAGCTTTTGATTTGGTATCTAAAAGAACTGCTAATTGTAAAGGATCGATGTGGTTGGGCAACAGAAGCTCTCTGGAATGATGGTATCAGAGGACCACATGTTTCTTTCTTGTATGGGTTTGTTGCATCCTGTGATAGCATTCTTCTTTGAGGTTCATTTTAACCAAAAGTGGCAGGGGGGACCAATAGTAACATCCAATAAAACAAACAAAAAGCAATATTGTAAAAAAAAAAAAAAATGCCAGTTCAAAAGGTAGCAGTGATTGTGCCCAGACCGTTAACAGACTAATACAAGGAGTGATGACCTTGTGGAGTCCATTGGTGATGAGGTCATAAAATGTGACAAGAAGAGATTGCAGTTTTTATTGTTCCATTGATTTCACCTTTTTTCTTTTCAATATGAAGTTGGCTAAAGGACTTTTTATTTTGTTGCTTGCTGAGTCTAGGGAGTGTGCAGACTGCAATGATCTTGCCTTTTAACAGGTGCTAACTATGCTTAGAGGTGGTCAAGCAAGTTTGCCTCAAGTGAGAACTAAGCTGAAACTTGCGTCTTGCAGTAAGTCTGGGTGTGTGGTGAAAATTCTAATAGTCAATTCATTAGATGATGTATAAACATCGAGAGCAGATGGGCTTTCAGAAAACAAAGATCCAATTTTCAGGAAATTGTCTTGACTGTATAAAAAGAGAAGAAAAGCAAATATAAAACATTATTAGTGTCATAGAAGTGATATTGTTTTGTGATTTTTTTTAAAGATATTTTCATTTTGTTACATCTGTTCAGGTCTTCTGATCTTAATCTGTGTTAAATTCATGATATAGACTTGATATAATGTATACTACACTAAGTATGTATTTTATCTATATGTACTAGGTAAATAGGTAACCAGGGATGATGCAGGGTTATTTTTTTGTTGTTGTTTAAGAACTTTCCACTAAATCACCATTACTTTATATAATATAATATAATATTTGTGACATTTGAGCTCCAAGAATCCATTGGGAGAGAGTTAAAGTTTCCATATATATATATATATATATATATATATTTAAATTTTTAACTTGAAATCAACCAGTAAGACTGACATTAGAAAAATGTTAGAAACTGAGTTAAAATGTAATGGCTGGGTATAGGACTCCATGTACTCTCCTAAGGTGGAATCACTTAGGAAATATTACAACTGTTAAATCCTGAGCAAGTCATTTAGTTTTTCTGACTGTTTCCTCATGTGTAAAATGAGAGGAATAGATTAGTTTTACAGATCAAACATGCTGTGTCTCTGTGATAAGTAATTCACTAATGAAATAAATTCTTTTTTTCAAAAATATCACAAGCAATCTAAATAGTTGCAGTTAAGTCAACTACAAAGAAAAGTATTGTCCCCCAGCCTCATCTCCTCATTTTCCAAAAAAGGTAAATAACAAAGTCAGTAAAAATTCGAGGACAGTACTTTAAAAGCAAATAGGCATAAAAGAAATATGTATGTGTTATTGGCTACATTATGTGGAGAAGAGAAATAAAGCTCATCAACTTTAGGTAATGTGTTCAAAGTCACAAGAGTATTAAGATCAAGGATGAAACTTTGGCATCCAACTTATACAGTAAATGTCTTTGTGCTTATTCCCGGTGGTCTGTTATTTCTCAACATTTCAGGCTGAAAAGTGTTTAAATGACCAGGATAATTAGTTTTGTTATCAGAAACTTCATAGGAAATTGATCATCTCAAGCTGTTGAGATGGCCTATATTGTATTAATATTAATCTGCAATGAACATATTTCCTTAAAAAACTAAAATTATGGAATTTAAAATATTTCATTTGGAAGTCACTTTGGAGGATATAAGTTTACAAAATAAGGTTTAACTGAGCTTACGCAACATTTTTAAGATCACATGGCTAGTTATAAAAATTATAGTGTAATATAAAGCAAACTATAATTCATAATTCTAACTTCAGGATACACACCCTTATCTCAAAAAGCA